>VZTJ01003169.1:1121415-1132044 GCA_013397795.1 Orthonyx spaldingii
CCCCGGGAAGCGCCGCCGCGCGCGGGCCGCGATGTGGCCGCGTCAGCGCCCGAGCCGGTCCCGCGGCCTCTCGGTGCTGCGGGCGAGGAGGCGCCGGGGCCGGGGCCGTGCGGGCACGGCGGCGGCACGGGCCCGGGGCACAGGGCTCGCGTCGTGCCGGTACCGAGAGCCGCGATGGGAAGCCGGGGTATTGTCATCGCTTTCACCAGCCTTGTCCTGGTGCGGAAGATGAGGGAGCTGCAGCTGGGTGTAGAAGTTGAGGACTGCAGTAGAACCATATGGAACCCGCGCTAGTGCACTTAGTCCTTTAAGTTCTTACAGTGCGTCTCTTTCCTAGGAAAAATGATTTCTGAAAGCAGCTCCTTCATGAAGGGTGTGGTGCTTGGAGGAGCCTTCTGCATGTTGGTTACGCTCCTCGGACACATTAAGGTGGGCCACGGGACCAAAGCACATCACCATGAGCATCATCACATCCAGGCTCCCAACAAGCAAGATGTCTTAAACCTTTCAGAAGGTGAACGTGTGGAGCTTAGTAAAAGCATCCGTGTTTACTGTATCATCCTTGTCAAACCAAAAGATCTGGGGCACTGGGCTGCAGCAAGGGAGACCTGGAGCAAGCACTGTGACAAGGCAGAGTTCTACAGCTCAGAAAATGTCAAAGTGTTCGATTCTGTAGCCCTCAATGCAAATGATATGTGGGTGATGATGAGAAAAGCTTACAAGATAGCGTATGAACGCTATAAGGATGAATTCAGCTGGTTCTTCCTTGCATATCCAACAACATTTGCTATAATTGAAAATCTCAAGTATTTCTTACTGAAAAAAGACCCCTCGCAGCCTTTTTACATAGGCCACACTGTGAAGTCTGGTGACCTTGAGTATGTAGATGGCGACGGAGGAATCGTCTTAAGCATTGAGTCACTCAGACGACTCTCCCGTGTTCTTGAAGACCCCGAGAAGTGTCCAGAGCAGGGAGGTATGATTTGGAAACTCGCAGAGGACAAACAGCTGGCACTCTGCCTGAAGTACACCGGCGTGTTTGCCGAAAACGCCGAGGATTCCGAAGGCAAAGACGTCTTTAACACTAAATCCGTGGGGGCCCTGATTAAGGAGGCCATGTCCACGCACCCGCAGCAGGTGGTGGACGGCTGCTGCTCGGACATGGCCATCACTTTCAGCGGGCTGGCCCCCAACCACATGCACGTGATGATGTACGGGGTGTACAGGCTCCGGCCCTACGGCCACTCCTACAGCGACGCCCTGGTCTTCCTGCCCCCGCCGGGCTCGGACAATGACTGAGGTGTCCTCAGGGGAGGCCCGGAACCGTGGAGTCGGCTCTTCTCACAACACACTGTTGTACTGACACATTCTGGTACTGGGGTACAGGATTTTTTGCACATTGAGGGTTGGTAAAGCTCTTAATTTTAAAAGTGGATGGAGAATTTTTTTCTAAATCTTTTCTAGAGAAATGCTTCTGGCTTTTGACAGTGCTGGAATGAAATGATAAAAAGAAGTTGTTAATGTTTATTATAAAAGGAAATTAAGTTTATAGGGGGGGTTTGTACATGTAAATATTTATTAATGAAAACTCAAATGAACTTTAGTCTACTCTTACAAATATATTTTTGCAAGACTTCGATTATTTCTGTTCTTCCAGGCATTTCTAGAATGTCTTTATATCTTTCTAAGATGTACCAATAAAACTGATTCAGTCTCAAAGACCATAACTTTAAGCTATTTCTTTTACACTGAACTACACAACAGTTTGAGCTTATGCAGCACCTGCCACTTCATGTATAGCCTTCTAACAGTAAGGAATTAGCAGGAACAAGGTGACAAGAAGTCTTTTAGGAAGTTGCAGGAGAGTAGTATCAAGTGCCCTTTGGACTGCTGTTTCTAAGCAGAGAAAGGAAAAAGATAACTCTATTTGAATAGGTATTAACATGGTCAGGGAGTCTGTTGGCACAAGATTAATTGCTCATTTAAAATTTCACTTTATCTAGAAGCATGTTAGAATAAAGGTTCAGTATTATTTTCACTCCTGTTAGTGCGTGCTAGTAGTGTTTACAAGGAAGAAGTTGGTTAATTGTCAGTACAATTTGATGTTTGGTTTGGGGCTTTTAGATGCTTTTTTTTTTTTTTTTACAATAGAGTGCACTCAGTTTTACACAAGTTCCTGGCTCACACTCCCATTCCCTCACAGCATGTGCAAACATGCAAGCACTTCAGTATTTACTCCATTTAGAATTCACTGACCTTACATGGGTGTTTCAAGACTTGAGGAAGGTACTATGTCCATCTGTTACATCTGGGACTATCACAGGCTTTGTTGGTACTACAATATTCATAAAACATGGGAGAAGACTGTGTTCTCTCACCTTTAACCAACCAGTTCTAACACCCTGCCCTGAGCTGCAGGGGGACAAGTGGGGAAGTGAAACAGCTGCTTCAGGCTGATGAGAATATCCACATCTTGGGGTTTTTTTGTTTTAAGCATCAGGTTTTTGACAAGAAAGGTAAGACAACTGCTCAGACTCTCATACAAGCTCCCACAGCTCAGCTGTTTCAGAAAGGTGAGACAACATGCACCTTCTCATCCTCCATCTGTCAGCTCAGCTGACAGCAAGACAAACATGATTGCTGCCAAGACCTAGGTAAAATTTGTACTTTTGATGTTTTGCTAAACTGGTATATAAATTAAGCCTTATTTGACTTGTATCTTCTTACAGAATAATACAGCTGGGAATACCCTGACAAAACCATATAAAGAAAGTAAAACTTTGATTTCAATGTTTCTGATTCTCAAAAACAGTTCTTACCCCCCCTGCAGCAAGAACAGTTATAGGAGAAAGAATGAGTGAACAATTGCAACAAGAAAAAAATGTCATTTGTCATAGATTTGAGGTACTGTAGGACAACAGAAGGAGATAAGGTGGAAGGGTAAAAGGCAAACCACTAAATGCAAGATTAGCTCATTTTACACCAAAAAAAAACCCAAACCAAACAAAAAACACTGAAGCACAAACTGATTTCCCATAGTACTAACCAGAAATCAGTACATTTACAATGAAATCTTTAAGATGCACAGAAATGTTCACCAGCATTCTGAAGGTCTGAGGTTTCATCAGAACTTTTTTTGCAACACTGTTTAAATTTTGTCTTCCTACCTTGATAGTTTCAGATTGACCATCACTTTCAGAAGTACAGTCTTGTAGATAATTGAACAGAATTTTAAAAGCAGCATGTATTAGGCAATACATTCCTTCTACCACGTCTTAACTTGGCTTTAGAATCAGATGGAGAACACCTTGGCTACTGTCTTCTGTAAAGGTCCCAAGGTGGGGAAACCAAGCCTGCAGAACAGCACCAAGACGAGGCACTGGCACACAAAGTTACATTCTGCTGTTGTAAAATGCATGTGTTAGAATAAAGATCTGAAATATTAATAAATGCTTCCAGAGACAGTTATGAGTGGTAGACCTTAAGTTTCCTTAGTTTATTACATTATTCCATTTTTCCATAAGCATAGCTTTGGGTATGCTGAACAAAGGACTGGGTTATCCAGACAGACACACAGTGCTCCTGAACCCATTCTGTAGCTGTACAGACGTGTGGCAGTGTGCACAAACTGAGAGCTCTTGAAGTTCCACCTGAAAAAGTTGTTCCTGGCTACACTGAGAACCATGTTTTGCTATCATGCCTTTATTTAACAGTGATTTTGTTTCTGCTCCTAAAATAAGGCTGCACAGGGGGAGTAGAGCGTCAGGCACCAGGGTGGCACACACTTCACTGGGAGTGTGCCCACCATTACTATAGACTCCACTAGGAGAGCAATATCAAAGTGTTGGCAGGTAGAAATCTGAACATAGATACAGTCTTCAGATATGAACCAGCATAAAAGAATTTCTAATCCACATATCAGTCTGAGTTCATAAATCCTATACAGATAAATGCATATTAAAAAGAGAAAATCCTCAAGAAAAATGAAGTTAATGCTGTTAATAAGTTAAAAAATAATGTCAAAAAAACTGATCTCTCCACATTCAAGAAACAGGTAGACTAACAAGATGTCAATCAGAAGAAAAAATCTGAAATGTTTCAGAGTTTTATAAACCATATTTATATTTCACACACACTCTATATTACTCTTTTAGAAGAGCATAAAAATGTAAACATTTCTTGGCTTTTTCCTCCTTTCCATTTGAAATAGTCTACTCACAGTCCATGCAGAATCTTTCATCAAATATCTTCAGTCACTGAAGACTCAGGTTTAAGACAAAACAAAATAACTCTAATAAAAAGAAATCTAGAAAACTATTGTAGCCTAACAGTACTTTTGCATTCAATTGATTTATTTAGCATAGCCACAGAACAAAATAATTTGTACATTCAGTCACATTAAAAACAAGGAATTACAAAGCAGTCCACATTTAATCTAAGTGCATTCCTTTGGAGTAACAGTTCCTGTTGTTTCACTTGTATGTCTTCATATGCCAAAGGCCATCATTTAAATAGTGGATATTTTCAATACCAATCCCTTTGTTGACCTTCTCACTGTAGAAGGAGGAAAAAAGTACAGAGGTATTAGCTAGGTTAAATAGGAGAGCACTACAAAATATATTATTCCAAGTAGAAAGTGCAACATTTGTCAACTGGAAGGGGAAAGCTATCAACCACAAAGTCATTATCTTTCACAGCAGGTGGACAAGAAACAGTATTTGTTATTACACGTGCCCACATTGCTGACTGGTAAGAGGACAGTATCTGCCTTCCACATTTTTTCAACAGCTTTCCACAGTATTTTTACTACTTCTTTGTGGGACACAGTTCTTCAGACAACACTTCTGCTACTTTGCTTAATTTTACCATTTCTCTATCAAAGTAGCACAGCAGTTGCGAGCCTTCCCCTCCAGCACAGGACGTGGTACAAGACGACTGAAATGTGGAATCTAACAAGTTCTGCTTCCAAGTGTGCCACTGACAATCAAATGCAGGTGAGCTGCCTCACTTCTAGTTGCAGATCATCTACCCACTTAATAAAGAATTAAAAATGCTAAATTTATGTGTCAAGGACTTGCAGCTTGTTACAGGCATGCTACCCTCTATAGTATTGACTATCTTTTGAGTCACATCATCTTTTAAAAATTACTGGTTTGTGCCTGCATTGAATGTGTTTATTTTTCCAGTTTAAAAAAAACCTAGTTTTGCCACAATAAACAAGACAAATCTCTTTCTGGGAGTGAGAACAAGTTTCATTCCCCTGGAGAATATAATTTATTCTATTTACACCAAGTGTTCTATTACTTACACAACTTGTCCAAAAGTAACCGGGAAGGAAAATGCTGCTACCACAATATTAACACATTATGTGCAGTAATCACACCAAGAGATTGAAATCCCACTGGCTGAACCAGAAAACTGTGGAACAATGTCACACAAAAAAGCAGCTAACAGGCTGCAGAGAGCAGTATCATTTCATTTTCCTCTCCAGTTCATGTTGCTTCTCACAGGAACAGGACAGTCAGCTGCAAGGCTGGAGGATTTGAAGTCAGGAATACAGAGACCCTTGGTTGGCAATGACCACAGCATATCACTGCACACTTGGGACAGGGACACGAGTAGCTTTTCTTTCCACTTACTCTTGGAGTCTTTTGAAGCACCACAAAGAATCCCGAGGAATATAATTCCTCAACAGCTGCAGCAAGTCCATGTCCCAGTTTCTGCAGTCCCACTCTACCCCTGTCCTCTAACACATTCCCACCTCTCTGCCTTGTGCTACTATTATGGTTTAGGACAGCAGTCACCCAGTACAGGAGATGATCCTGATGAGAATTAACCACACAAAAAAGAATGACTTTTTCACCAAAACAGCCTCCTCACTGCCACAAGTAACAGATGGGGCTGGAACCAACACAGCCCAAACCTGCTGGGGCCACCTTACATCCTGCAAGGCATGAACAGAACTTAAAATGACAAGTGATTTAGCTACTTATAATTTAGCACTATCTGAAAGCCAAGAACAACTAACATCCATTTCCATTTTCTAGATCTATTTTCCTTCTCACATAGTTTTCAGTTTATCCCCTGAGCAGATCTCTAAATTTCACAAGAGACTCAGCTAAGTTAGCACATCCAGCAGGAATGCTGCACGTGGGTACACCCTAAAGAAAAAGAGCAGGCCACAGAGAAAAAAAAAGCCTAGATAGGCAACCAAGCTCCAGCAGGACTTGAGTCTCTGCTGTCCCTGCAGACAAAAATCTCTTCAATGTTTTCAATCCTCTCAAATCCAAACTACACCTCTTGCCTAGCCCAGGTAGTGAGTACTTGATAAAAGTAATTTTTTTGTTCAACAAGTTCTTTGAGAAAGTATAATCAGAGCACTAGAAATACTAACATTCAGTAGTAGTACTAATGTTTTGTGTCTTAAAATCCATATTCACATGAAAATAACTATTTTGACTCCCAATAAGGATGGACGACATTCCCTGCCTTCTCTTCTTCCCCTGAATACCAATCGACAAAATGAAATCATATAAAACTCTGTACTTGAACAACACATGCTGCAACAGCAATGCAGTAACCTTGACAGTGGTGCTTATATTCCAAACTAACATAAGAATAATAACATGGGACAGGTTATATTTCAATTTTTAAAACACTTACATGTCCTCAGCTGACATCTTCATTACTCCCACACATAATGCATGCTGTTTTCCCTCTGCCATTATTGCCTACAAATCACTGCTAAGGAAAACAGATTTCTTTTCAAACTATTTCAGAAAAGTAAAAGCAATATGAAGAAATTACTTCCAAAAACACTTTCAAAAGCCAGTGTTGAACTTTTAACCTTTTAGTAATTCTAGAGCTCCAGCTCTTAAAGATAAGCAAAACAATGCACTGAATTTAACAACTGAATCACAGTGTGTAGAACAAAGCATGTACTTATGAACTTGGAACAGCAATTACAGAAAAAAATCTCCCAGTGCTACACTCCACTTCTTCCTTTGTGCCTAGCACAGAGATGACAGTCTCTCCCTTTCTGGAACAAAACAGCACATGTTTGTGGGGCCATTTTAAATTCCAAGGCACAGAAGAACTGAGACACCAATTTAAAAACCACAAGTACTGAAATCAGATGTGTTCTTTTCAGAACTTAGCAACACGTGATGTTAACTGCTGACCTTTTCCTGTAGCATCTAGCTAACAACAAAAGCAACACAGCTTGGTATTATAAATGCTGTATTTGTTCAGGGTTCTTTTCTCAGTAATATAATGAGGAGTGAATTAGCACACTTTCCTCATTTTATGTATGCTAACTTCATCACACACATAGAGCAAGTCCTGACTGCAGTAAAGCTGATCCTAAAAATCCTTCCTAATTCCCAAGGAACAGGAGAGAATTCTTCTTTAACTGAAGGGAATACAAGATTGACTAAGGAGGCAATGGATAAATTACACCGCACCTCATCTACTTTTACCGTTCTGCATAAAATAACTAAGGAGCTCCACCTACCAATGAGATTCGTGGAACAGCAGCCCCACCCAACAGTACAGCAGGAATAGTTATTTGGTTTGGAACATACAGTAAGTGAGAAAATATTAACAATTTTAACCTTGCTAGGCAATATCTAAACCTCTGCAGCTCCTTTCTGATTACTAGTTATTTCACGAAATCCAATTAAAATCCAAAGTAATACAGGTAACGATCAACTGCGAACACAAGAACTGAAATTTAACTCATCTCACAGTAAGCAATAATTCATAGTTAACAAGGATACAACGACAGTGTCAACAGCAGCAGGGTAAAGCTTTGCTCCAGGAGACGTCAGGCCAGGGCACATTATATTGGCTCCACTCAGGACAAATTTAATGGCGCCTTTATCAACCTGCTGATGCGGGAGAATAAATGGGTCTAGGAGGGGAAAGATACAGCATTGCAATTAATACAGCACCACGACAACATCAACAGCTCATTGTCAAGTCAGTTTAGATGGGAAAATTAGATATAACGTGCTGCAAAGGTTGGAAAGGAGAAACAACTACCAGAGCTCCTGCTGGGCAGTACCCTCCCAAAAGGACATGAATACTGACCCAACAGGACACAGGTACTGTCCTCCCAGACCACACCTTTTATCTGAGAACCAAAAGTAATCCAGCACTTCAGGCTACGGCTCCTGCACACTCAACAGACCCAGGGCAACAATTATCCCCTAGGGAAAACAATCACCCAAGTGTCCACATTCTAAGAGATCTTAAAACAAAGGGGTCTTAAATCCCTCAAACTCCAGGTACTCTCACAAATTACTCCAACATGAAAGAGAAACAGTTTAACGTTAACAGAATAAAAAAGGCAAAGATGGAAAAAATTCATGAAAGCTGTCAGCTCTCCAAGTCATCCTTCAAGTGCAGGCACCCTCTTGAAGTATTTCCAACACTGAGATCTGACTGAATAATGCTTTTTGGGATCCAAAACAGAGTAACACAATCAAGCAGAACAGCAAGAAAAAAAAAATTTAAGAGTAAATTGTAAAGAGTAAAAAGCATGCAGCATAAGTTCCTACAGGAGACAGATATACATCACATCATTAAATTCAGGACTACAGAATATTTTTCTAGTAAGAAATTACAAATATTTGTATAATGACGAGACTTGAAAGAAAAAAGATAGGGACCAACAACAGCAAATTTACATCTCTGTCCTAGGAGAACCTCTTAAGATTTTTTTACAGAGCTTTGCACAATTTAATTTCTAACTTATAAAAGTTCAGATTGCTTAACATATAGTATGGAAGCAATTTACATAGATCTATGAAACAGAAAATCAATAAATTCCAGTTAAGAAAGTATACTGTATCTTTAAAATCTATTATGGAACATGCATATATATGCATGGAATACATGCAATGGAAGCTCTTTTTAATTTGGTTCTACAGATGTCCTGTGGAATCACACTGTCACCCTTCTCTTCCCAATTCTATCATCCTCAGGAAACTTACATTTGTGAAGCAACCTTAGCGTCGGGTAAAAAATCCCTTCTCTTTGTCTGAAGAACAGCAACTCCCCATTCACAGTGAGGATTTCTATATGTTCATGACTGCAAGATTAAAAAAAAATATTCCGAGAGCTACTTAACCCTTCTGTAGTTTAAATAAATTATTTTACTTTATGGAGTCTGGTCTATCTTAGCACCTGAGAATAAAAACAGTCAATTAGCAACAAAATTTAAAACTAAAAATGTTATCTTTTTGTATGACTTGTTCTTCAGCAGTGGTCTCCTGTTCATTTCTCTCCCCTTTGATAAAAAAGAAACCTACAGACAAAACACACAAACTGCATTTCCTTGGCATCGCTTTTTGAATGGAATACAAGGAGTGAATAAGAAGAACCCAGCAAAAAAGTACTACCCTCTATTGAGAAAAACAGAAAATAATCAAGATCATATATGGAAGCCCAAAAATAGTACAAAACGATACTGACAGGAATCCAAACAAGTTTGAGCTTCCATGTCCATAAAGCTGAATGCTTCCCTTCAACAACAGGCTGATCCTTGGAGAGACCCTGAATATACTGCACATTAACTGCTAGGCAGCATTTTTAAGTTCCTCAAGCATCCTACTAGCATGTGCCTTTGTGCCTTTAAAGCACAATAAGCACATGCCAACTTTCTAGTTTGGCCATAACATGGACTATTAGCTATTAAGAAATGATGGATGCCTTTCAAAAGTGCTAGGTTCATCTACTGGACAAAGTAAACATACAAAGGAAGCAATCCTAGCAGCTTCAAAGAAAAGTTTAAGAGAAAAGATACTTACCATCTTACTATTTTGACTGGGTCTTTCTTTGGCATGATTTGGTTTAGCCATGGTTCAATAACAGGAAATTGGTCTATCAGTTGATTCTTGATACCTTTAATAACTGAAGTCTTCAGCTGGATGCAGTTTGATACATTCTCCTTTTCATCAAATCTGTCAAGTGAGCGAAAGTATTTTAGAAATGCACAATTTGCTGCACAAAAGATGCATTTCTCAGCAGTTTCTTCAGAAATGTTTATAAATTCATGATAAAAGTTTAATAGCAGACCGACTGTCCAGCTTTCAAATCCAGGATTTCATGAGGCTTAAATTTGTCCCCTGGGAACACTGGGCTGGGGGAAGGCAGGGGGTCCCCCCTTAGCAGCCTGTCTTCATCCTAAACTTTCTGTATGGCCACAAAACACGTGTTTAGTCTCACAGGTAAACCCTGGCACACAGCGCTGTTTCATTCACCTCCAAGAGCACTTTGCAGCTAACACGAACACCCACAGCCCTGCTCCGATGCGAATCCTTCACCTCCACCAGGCAAGCGCGGACGGCGCTTTGCAGCACCCGGAGTTGGGACAAGTTAATGACTCAGCTCCATTTAACGAGCGAGTGCCCAAGGCAGAGCCGAGGGCTGCGGGCGGCGCTGCCCGAGGAGGCCGCGGCGGCGGCGGGGCCGCTCCCGCCAGCGCAGCGCCGAGCCCGGGGCTGAAGGGGCCCTTCCCTCCCCTCCCCTCCCCTCCCGCCGCCCCCAGCCCCGCCACACCGCCACACTCACTTCTTGAACATCCTGCGGGCCGGGGCCGGCGGGCGGGCGGGCAGCCACAGCCTC
>VZTJ01003169.1:1132130-1167073 GCA_013397795.1 Orthonyx spaldingii
GGAAGCGCCGCTCCATCCCCGCGGAACGGGCGGGGCAGCGGCGAGGCGGGGCTTGGAACGGCATCTCCGGCAGCGGTACTGCGCTTTCTCAACAGCCGGGTGCTTGGTGCCTACCGGCACGGCGCTGTTTTCACAGGGAATATGCCGCTTTTCGGTAAAATAAGAAGAGCAAAGTGCTGATAGCTGCTGACATCGTTTAAACGCAAAATACGTTGAACAGGGAAAAACACAGCCATCTTCAGACTAGCAAAGCACAAGTTACCCTCCCGCCAGCTTCAGAGCAGGACACAGGATCCTGTCAACAGCATTCTGGGGTGGAAAAAATGGGGTTCTTGTCAAGCAGCAGGAACTGGAGCCGGCCAGGGAATCAGTCCCAGGTGACAGTGCCACATCCTTCAAGGTGGGGACGGAGCAGAAGAAGCCTGGCTTGCAGGGAAGAGCTCGGCTGCCAGGCAGAGAGATGGAGTCTGGTGGAGAGGACTATCCATACTATTTATCAGAATCAAATTAGGTTTTGCTTGGTGATGGTGGCAGCAATTGTGAATAGAAAACCATAGGCAGACATAATTTACCACACTGCCTGTTCACTCTTCGAGGACCAGACCTGTCCTTTAGGCTGGTGGCTGCTATATAAACAGACAGGTGACCATCCAGTTTCTTTTTGGAGTCATGGAAATGCTACCACTGGCATAAAGGGGAGGGAGGAGAGGACATGAAAGACCAGGTTATCATTATGCTAACAACCAAGTTCTTTTATCCATCCAAAACAATTTAATCACCTTTGATACTATAACAAGTAATTAAAACCTAATACTTAAAAGTTACATCAGTCAAACAAAGTAAAATCAAGCTTTATACATGGTATCATTCCAATAGTGAAGTACAGCATCAGGAACAAACACACTAATAACTTTTTCAAAGGACAGGAATGAACTGTGGCATTACATAAATAGTCAAGAATTTCACTCATGAACGCCACCTTCGCCCACTTTGTAGCATCACTAAAAATACTGAGTTATAATCAAGAATTCAGTTTTAACTGAAACACAGTGACACTGCTCATGCCCAGATTAGAAAGTGAGAATGGGAGTTTATCACCCTGACAAACTATTCCATACGTTCTGGTGCTCCTCGGAAAAACTTTCATCAAATAATACTTTGCCATGCAAGCAACCACATTTTTAAAAACTGTAATGAAAAAATAATCATATTCTACCTCAAATGAGAGAAAGGTAAATTTCTACCCTTCTTGAGAAAGACGGCACATCTCACTGAAGCCACCTGAGCCACTGGTTTCATGCCTGCCTAAAACAGCAAGATTAGGCCCAAATTTTCAAAAATTGTCTTTATCAAGAGGAAGATCTTACCTCTATACCTGTACTACCTTAAAGCTGTTGGACCACTGGTTCCCTTCAGGGCTGAGCTAACCTCGAGTCTGCTCTCAACTTCTCCATCTTCTCTTCCAAATGCTTTTTGCTGGGGCAGCTGCAGACCTCAGGGCCAGGTAACTGCTCAGCCAATCTAAACGTGCGTGTACAGAGGTTTTTTGAAAAAGGCTCCAGGGACCTAGGCTGGACTTGGTTAACACAGCTCTCAGTGTTACTGTGCAGCCTCACCAGCAAAAAGCTGGAGACATTTGCTCTGGTTGCAGGGTCACTTTTCAGTACCAACATTTTAAAAGCATGGTACCTGGGCAAGACTGACAAAGCAGGGGGCACATCCAGCAACTGTCATCACAACCCCTACAGCCCTGACAGAAACCACCCCTCAGGATCACAGGCTAAATAGAAAGGATGTCAGATTTCACCCTCCCCGCCATAAGTTTCAGTAGAAAAAGGGGAAAATCCATCACACCTGGCTTCTTCCTGATCACCAGAACTTTGCCTTGCCTCCACCTGCTCTCTCATACCCAAAAGCTGAATATTCTGATGGGACAAAGTCATTGACTGTTCCACCCCTGAATGACTGCATAGACAGCAACTTCAGGAAAAGGGACACTTAACTCATGGTTTTTTAATAAATCAAATCCTTTCAATGAACCAAGAATGTGTAGAAATTTGGCATCTCTTACATCTCTACACCACTTACCTAACTTGGCTTAAGTGAACATGACAGTTACTGGGAACAGAGGAAAACTTTACAGCATACTCATGTAAGTTTTATTTACTTAGCAAACCTGTTTATTTCTGTTACATCTGACTTGGAATGTAATTTAGTAGCCTTGGGAACCATACAACCAGTTCTAAAGCCAGTCAAAACCAGATTGAAGCTTTGTTTTGCTGGGGTTTTTTTTTAACTGGAAAAAGAACTTTTCTACGTATCACAAGCATGACATTCCAGGCCTCGGGAGTTGTCTGACGGTGACTCAGTCATAAAAAATTCTCCAGAAGAGCCTCAGTAACATTGCATTCCTATCTCAATATACCACAGTTTCTGTCAAGACAAGTTAGCGTATCGTTTCCTATCAAACACGCAAGTGCCACTAGACTTCCCCTGAGGAGCTCTGCTGTCAGGCAGGCAGGTGTGCACTCTCGGTTGAAGTCCATGGAGAATCTCCTGGAACAAAACCTCATCACTTGCTTTGTTACTTTTTCCACAGCCATTCCTCAACAGTGTTTGAGTCCTAACAACGTTCCCGGAGAGTTCGTGGTCCCTTTGGTAATAGACCCACCAACATCAAAAAAGAGACTCTAAAGGCCTACGACCCCTGTTCTTGCTTCCAAAAGCNNNNCCCCAGCCCCCCTTCTTTTTTCCAAAAACAAAAAAAAAAAAAAAAAAAAAAAAAGCAAACCACAGGCTGTAGCCCAATGCAAGTCCGCATATATGAAAACCTTATGAAAAAGCTGACGCTGAATGATTGTTTATGAATAAGTGTAAGAAAAATCATTTTCAAACCAAGCCAACAGGCCTCGGCCGCAGGCTCGGGGGGCCGAGCTCCCGCGAACCCCGCCGTGCATCGCACTGACCGCGGCCGGAACCTGCGGCAGGGACGTGCCCGGTCCGGGACCCCNTGGGGGCGGGGTGCCGGGGCGGGTCCCGGGGCGGTCCCGCCGCCTCCCGGCCGCGCTTCCGTGCGCCGCGCCCCGTCATGCACGGCGGGCGGATGCGCCGCCATTTCTGCGCTCCCTCTGCCGTGCAGTGACAATAACAACCCGGCCGGGCCGTCCCCCCTCAGGAGCGCGGGCGCAGGCGGAGAGGGGGGAGCGGGGCCCGAGCGGAGCGGCCGCGGGGCAGAGCGGGAGGCGTGTGGGGCCAGGGGCTGGAGCTGAGGCGAGGGGGAGCCGCGCTCAGCCTTCCCCGCTGCTGCTCGGCGGAGACGAGGCGGCCGGAGCAGGAGGGGAGCGCAAGGAGAAGCCGGGGGAGCGGGCAGCCGTGGGGAACTGCTGCTGGAGAGGAGAATTGAGAGGAGCTTGAATTGGTGGGTGGCGAAAGGCAGGAACGGAGACGCTCCGCTGGGAAAGGAGTAAAAGCAGGAAGGCAGAGGCAAACTACGAGAAGAACCAAAGTAATAAAGAAAAGGGGAAGAGGAGATAAAGTGATTCCTCCGATAAAGAAGAACGCGAAGGAGAGGGAATACGGAAGGACTCCACTGATGAGAAGGAGGAGTTGAAAGACCCCCCTGGGAGACAGCAAACAGAGACTGACACTAAAACTCTCCCCCTCTCTTTGTCACACCACAAGGATTTGATGCCCCTCAGCCTGTTCACTTCTGTGTGTTCATGTTTCCCACAGGTTTCTCTTCCCCCAACCCCCCAGCTGCAGCCCAGGAGGTCAGACCTGCCACTGATGGTAACACTAGCAGCAGCTCCTCCTGCAAGAAGAGAAAGTTAAATAACAGCAGCAACAGCAATTCCGAAAAAGAAGAATTTGATTCCATTTCCTCCTGCACCTCTTCTCCTTCCAGAAACACCTCCTCGTCATCTTCCTCTGTCATCACCACTTCCTCGTGCTCCTCCTCAGGGGTTGCTTCCTCCAACCATCACCTCCAGAAGAAGCTGCGCTTTGAGGACTCCGTGGATTTTATTGGACTCGATGTGAAGATGGCTGAAGAGTCTTCTTCCTCCTCCTCTCCTGCTGCCTCTTCTCAGCAGCAGCACCAACAACAGCTCAAAAATAAAAGCCTTTTAATTTCGTCAGTGGCTGTGGGGCACCATGCAAATGGCCTGACCAAAGCTGCCTCCTCTACTGTTTCCAGTTTCGCCAACAGTAAACCTGGCTCTGCCAAGAAATTAGTGATCAAGAACTTTAAAGGTAACAGGCCATAATTTGTCACAACCTGTGGGGAGCTGACACTCGACTTTGTGTTTTGTTTTCAGCCTGAAAACTGGTTCCTTTCAAATAGCTCCAGGTTTTGTGGGAATTGCTTTTCTGTGGTGAACATTTCTATACTCACATAAAGGGGAATAATGATTTCTGATGTGTGCTTGCCTGGTCATGTACACATCCTGAGCTACACTTTGCTGCTTGGAATTATTTTTCAGACTCCCTTCACTCTGTCTCTTGAGAAGGCCTTGATTTGTATGTTAGGTGTAAGGTTTTCTACCTAAGTGTGTAAATCACCTTTGTTTAAACTTTTAATATTTGATACCTCTCTTCTAGTAAGCAGTTTATGATAAGTCTTTGTGCAGAATGTGGTTTTTTTTAATTGGCCTTGAATGTGCATGTCTTGTCTCTATCCGTGTTGTCTGTTTATAGGATAATCTGCCTCTGCTTAGTTTTAAATGTTGAAACTAAGGTGATTATCAGGCTATTATGGTGGATTTCCTTTCTGGTTTTCCCACTTGCCTTTAAAGTAGGTAGTTCAGGTTTTTGCAGAGTTTTTTCCTTGTAATATCCTTGCGCAATTTTTAATGGTAGTATCTTTTCTCTGTCGTATCTTCCTCTTGCTTTATAAGTTTACATTATTTTATAAATTCTCTCAAAACACGTGTTTGAGATTTTTGAGTAGTATTACTAGAGACCAAGGTGAAGAAGAGAAATTAAACTTTTCTGATGTGATGCTGCTTCATTTTCTAGTAAACAAAAATACAAATAGGTAGGCAAAAAGCTTAGCTAAAATGCTGCCATTTTTTCCCTATAAAGATGAGGTAATCACGGGCTTGTTTAATTTCCTGCCTCTTGCTGTGTTCCAGTATAGTCCACTACCTTGCTTTTTTGGGTTATTTCTTTCTCCTCAAGTGTTTGGGGTTGAGGAGGGGTGAAAGATACTACCGACATTAAATTAAATTTCTAAATACAAAATTAACACAAATGTTCTGTAGAGATATTGCATTAGGTAAGGATTAGGATTATTTGACCCACTGTAATGTTTTGCAGGAATTCATGATCACACTGTAACTCTTTGCTTTAAGGTCATAATTCTCAAAAATGTTCTCCGCCCATCACAGCATCGTAATTTAATTTGACTGATTATTTTAAAATACAAACCCATGATGCATCATAGGCTGCTCTTCAGTTGCTTGTGCACTGTTATCTTTAAGGGAAGTTAACTTTTCACATTTAAAATACCTGTTAAATGTCATGGATTTCATGGTGCTGCGATCATCATTGCTTATGAATTGGTGTTTGAACTGCTTGCTTAAAAAGGATGTCTCGGGATTCTGACAGCCTTGCTTTTTATTTACTCTCAGATGCTCAACTGAATAGTAATCTTAAGATTATTGTCTTTATCTTAGTGTGATAGCAATAAAATCCTTTACAACTTAAATAACTTCCTAAAATCCATCACCTTGGTGGTTACTGCTGAGCAGCATACTCAGGAGTTGCTAGTGAAAATAGGCGACTCCGTAGTCAGTTGTCTCTCTAGATCTGTATGATGCAGCTAAAGTTGGGATATTGCCAATATTGTAGGGAAATGCATGGAAGAACAAAATAATTACTTCTCTGTTAGTTATTTCTGAGGAAATCATAAAGCTTTAAAATTTGTTTTTTACTTTTAGGTGTGTAAAAGTCAGTTTTAATAGAGCATAAACTCTGGGCCAGTTTCACCTGTTGGTAGCATGAATGTGCATGTGTCATCTTCCTCCCCACATTTTCTTCTCCTTTCTTCTCCATTTGGGAATGTGCTTATTAGAACAAAAATGGTCGCTTTAGGTAGTTAAGAGAATATAAAATTTTAAAATACTTCTTGTATTCTGAGGATGTCACTTGGGGAATATCTTAGCATGTTGTAAATGCTTTAGTCTTGCTGAAGGCGCTACAGAGCAGGGGTATCTCTAGAAGAGTGCCAGAAAAATTAATGGAAAGGGTCAGATCTGGGAAGCTGGAGCTGTTAGAACGTTAGAAGTGGCTTAACTCTAAAAAATATCCGCTGGCCAAACCCCAGAGAGACATAAATGGATTCCTTTAAAATTGGAAGGTTTTCCTTGGGACCATAAAGCCTGTATAATAATTACAGTGTGTCCATGAGTGTTTCTTGAGGAGTTCTTTCCAACTGTTAATACAGAGTAGAATTAATGAGCAATAAATTAAAAACTAGGGTACATACACCTGTGTATCTTTTAATCCATAATTTTCACCTCTTATGTTCCCTTTCTTTTGGCTCTGCTGTCCTGGTAATGAAAGAGTGTAATGAAGGCATAGATCATTCTTGCTGGTTTGAGCCCTTCTTGAGCTGCTCAGGCAGAGGATTGTGATTTTTATAAATCACACGCACTGTTTGGGCTACAAGTGCTGTGATGTGTATGTGAAGAGCAATGCTGAATTTCTACAGTGTGTTACTCTTTCAAATGTAAATAAGATACTGCTTTTACACAAATGCTTTCTTTCCATGTAAGTAGAAATTAAAATCTGGACCATCAGGCCATACCACTTTCCCCTCAAAGCTACATCCTTTTCATTTCTGTAAAAGGTTCTGCTTCATATAAATACTTTCTCAAACTTTATATAATTTCTTTTAAAGATAAACCCAAATTGCCTGAAAACTACACAGATGAAACCTGGCAAAAACTGAAAGAAGCTGTAGAAGCTATCCAGAACAGTACTTCAATTAAGTACAATTTAGAAGAGCTCTATCAGGTAAGTGCATTAAATGAAAGCAATAGGGTTGGGCTTTTTTGTTTTGTTCTCAGATTTTTTTTGCTTAAAACACTTGATACAGTGGTAAGAATATGACATTTTGTTTGATAGCTGCTTTTGTCATTGGAAAACTTGTCACCAAATAGTTTCTTCATTTTAAAATCATGAGTAAAAATTTCACAAGACCTAGAATCAAACTCTTTGGTTTTTTTAACTTGCCACAACAAAATCCAAGGTATGGTTTCCCTTGCAGCAGTTGACAACAATTGAATAAGGCGAGGAGCTATATTTCCTTTTCTGTTTAGGGGGTTGTGGTATTTATCTGCTAAAGGAGAAATGTGAAATCCTCAAATATTGGTGTTTAGGTAAGAAAAAGATGACTTATATTAAAATATAATTTCTTTTTTGAAGAAAGTATCTGTTCATGATCAAGTATCATGAATCAAAAACTGAAATGTTTTATTGACTTCTTGTAGGGAAATAGAACACCATTTTTCCTTATGAACTGTATTATTCTTGTTTGATGGTAATTTTCAGGCATTGCAGCATTCTCTCGATTCTGACAACTGAGAATCAAGCTTTACTGCCAGCAACAGCTCTGATTGTTTTTTCTTAAATACTTTAGGAAGTGATCGGATTGAACTGCATTTCCTAAAGCTTTTTTTGTAAGCCCCACTTCTGCTTTTCCAGCTGAATGTGTTGGGGAGATTTCCCCTGCTCACCTTTTCCCTACTAACGTCACTTGGGGTTTTAGCAGCATAGCAACGCTGCTGCTTTAGCTGGGTGTTAAGAAGCACTTGAACTTTTTACTCTACTTTTAGAGCCTTTATTACCTGGTTAGTTGTTTAATTTGTTCCTCTCTGTGTGTATATAGCCTTCTCACCATCTCTGTTTAGTGTCTCTTCTTCCCCTGCCCTCCCCTTTTCAACAAAAGCTGCATTTGTATATGGGGAAAAAAAATCCTATATGTACAAGGCTTGGCGACAGATTTAAGGAATAATAAATTGCTTTTCTTCAGTCCAGTGCATTCTTAAGATCACTATAATCTTTTATAATGTTCAATTAATTAACTAAAAACACTGGTTTTTTAACAGTTTGTCAAAATAATAGATAGTATTGTTATGTTTGCAAAACTTGGTGAAAGTGATAGCAAATTACAACCGAGTGCACTGGCTGGTATTGTAAATTACTTTAGACTGAATAACAGTGCAAATAACTGTTAATAAATGCTTGAAGAATATTCAAAATTGTTAAAAAATGCAAAGTTCTATTGAAATCCTTGCGTCTGTTTGACAGTGTTGCTTAAATTTCTGCTCAGTCTTACCACAAGCTTAATTTAATGTTGCTTGTGGTCAGAAAGCGAAAAATAAGGGGTTTTTGTGTTAAATCTCAGCAATTCAACATTGTTATTACTTAGATACTTCTCAGTGAAATAGAGTGCAATCAAGTATTTTTTATATATAAATCTAAAAATAAATGTCTTACTTTAAAAATAGTAATAGGAATCACTAGTGTTTTTAGATGCTAACTAAACTAATGTCACTTCTGAACAGCTGCTTGGTAAATGGATCTGATCCCAAATATGCCTTGGCAGGCACCTTTATCCAACATAGAGAGGAATTACAAAAGAGTCTGCAGAAGTTCTGCTGCACACCTCAACAGAAGATAATTCTTTTTTTTAATGGAGTTAAACTTCTTGAGTTTGGTTTAACTCTGGTCTGTGTTGGAAAAATCCTACTGCACAAACATTTTGAAGCTTTATTTCTTTGCGGGACCCAAGCTTCGTACCTGCTTTGTTCCTCCTCAGCAAGCAAAATGATTCCCGGCCTTGAGTAGCTGAAGTGCTACAGAATTGAATGCTTCTTTTATAGAGTAATATTCCGTAGATTAGGACCTGAACGTAGAGATCTAGCTCTTTGGTACCTGATACATAGCTATTTTTGAAAAATCAATCAGAGTTAAGTACTTCAGGAAAGTTCTGATTTTCACTCATCAGAGTTGTGTTCAGTTCTTTTTCCTTACTACACAAACCCAGGTGTGGATGCTGCAGTTAAAAAAACAAACCCAAAAAACCCCACCAGAAAACCACATCCAAGTGCATGTACGTTACATAAAGGATATAGGGCTCTTCAGATTTTCTGACTCTCATCAGGGTCATTTTTTCCACTAATTCAGAACAAGATAATTTTGTGAACTAGAGGCCCTAAAGTTTTTACATGTATCAATGTTGATACATTTTTAGATACAATCAGCATTGTCTAGCACTAGTAATTAAGCAAAGCATAATGTTGCAGTAGGGTGTTAATCTCTTAAAAATGAGCAAAATTCACAAAATGAAAGCATTTCTGGGCATGTTATCAAGAAAGATGGAGAAGTTTTGTATTTCATGTTCAAACACTCAATCCTAGCAGACATGTTTAACACTGGGATTTCTGATAGACAAATCTAAAAGGTCAGTTTTGTATGAACACTCCATAAAAGTAGGTGTATATTAATATATGTGGCCTTATTTCACTACAAGTTAATTCTATGCATTTGTCCGTCTACAGTGCAGAGTCTAATTCTTTTACGGATTTAGAGCAGCAGGTTAAGAGTACTTGTTTGATAGACAGCAGTTGTAACAGTGTTGGTAGTTGGGATGAGGTGACCAGAAGTCCAGGAAAGAGGCTGCTAGTGTCCTGGGCTGGTGGCTTGAAACCAGAGTAACAGTGTGTAAGGGTGTACGGGTGACAGGCAAGTTCCATCCAAAATATTCCCCTTCCCAGCTCCCAAGTGGCTTCTCCAAAGTAAGTGGAAGAAATTAAAAAACTTAGGAATACTACACTTGCTGAAGTTCTAATCAGGCTCTTCAGGCTCAGTGTTTTCCATCCCCTTGTCAGGTTATTTCCTGGTGTGCTGCCTGAACCTGGTTGTACAATAGCAGAATAGAGATGAGCAGTGCCCATAACCTGCTCTGAACAGTGAACTACAGAACACATTTTCCTATCACTTTATTGTATTTGTTTGGTGTCTAAGTGTTGAGGCTGAGAGTTAAACCTGTTGCTATTTCCAGATATTAAGATAGGTATGCTTGGGTGATAATTCTGGCTTTCTTCATTTAGACCTGTTTTGTTCGTGATTGACGCATTCACACTCTTGCTATACCTGTTTACTTCTGACACTAAGCTCATGCAGGTTTGGGGGTTTTCCCCTTTATTGTTGTGGGGTTTTGTTTTTCATGGAGGTTTGGTTTGGTTTGTGTTTGGTTGGGTTTTTTTTAACTCTTCTGTGTGCTAGAGCCAGTAGTAGATGTAGTGCACTTGTACTCAGAATGATTCCTGTTGATATCCTGGGATGGACCAAGGAACTCCAGTTCATCTGTTTTGATTGTTCTTGTGCTTTTAGTGGTGCCTGCTCACTGTCTGCTTCTATTTGGACAGTTGGGAAATATTCTGGGGGAATTTCAGTGTAATGACAATGATCTACTCTGTGCACTTCTGACCTATGCAGTCCCTCCATGGTTGCCTGCAGATGCTGGGGAAAAAACTTGACCTTCCAGTCCTTTTGTTTTTTTCCTAAGGAGTTGGTTGTACTAGCAACTGAAGTCTTTTCCAATAAGTAAATAATAACATGAAGCATTATTGAAAATCATATATGCCTCTCCTCTAGCTTCTACAAGTGTTTTACAGAATAATCACTTACTTTGTCTTTCACCAGCCTGCAAAGAGTTAAAGTTGTTTAGTTGCTTTTAAATTCTGGGCAATGGGTATGAATTTTAGAAGTCTTGAGATACACTAATGGACTTAAGAATGATTGTTTGTTTGCTCGGTCTCCAAGACATGGCCCCATTAAACTTCTTTTCACTTCTTACTGTGAGCACAGCGATAATTCCTCTAATACTTGACGAGATGTAGAAATTGGGGATTGTCACTGTAAACATGTGGAATGTAGTCATACTATTAATATTCAGGATTATAATTAAATTTATTCAGGCATGGAGTTGGATGGATAGATAAGGTAGATAACATATGGGTGTATGTGTGCTTTTGGGGATGAGGGAAACTTAATCAAGGAAAGGACTGCAAAAGACAATTAAGCTGGCAGTGCTTTTCCACTAAGATCAGTGTGACTTGCAGAGCACAGCAGTTAATAAAATTAAGACCTTAAGTGACTGCTTTGAGGTATGAAGCCCAGCAAGCTCCTGGAACATAGTGAAGTACCATCCTTGGTTTTAGAGATGCCAGTCCTGCAGTTCTGTGTGAGAGATCAACACTCCAGCTAAACTGATAATCTTTGAGCTGCTCAGGGCATGATCTGCCTTTGTCTCCTGTTACCATTGCAGTGCCATGTCTGTCTCTGGTGTTTGCATGCAGCAGTTAACTGTGTTAAAAGCAGTAAGAAGCAGAATTCTTGTTTAGGGAGGGGATGTCCCCCTTTCTTGTAAAACCACATGCAAGAATATAGCAAGATTTTTTTAGTTTGTTTCTCTTTCTCTTTACTTCAGGCTGTTGAAAATCTCTGCTCCTACAAGATCTCTGCAAATTTGTACAAACAATTGAGGCAGATCTGTGAAGACCACATTAAAGCACAAATTCACCAATTCAGAGAATATCCTTTTTTAGCTGTTGACAAGCCAAAATTGTTTTATCTGCAAGTATATGGTGATGGATTTCTTTAACTAGTTCATGACATTAGGCCATAGTAATCTGAATTCCTAGGTTTTGTGTAATTGGGTTTGCTTTAATTTCCTTGTGGGACCTAGGAGAACACTCCTTGTTCCTTTATGTCTGTAACCATTGAAAAGTTTCTGAGAAAGTTTCACTGGTATTTGTGAAACACTTTGACATCTTACAGAAGCTCGTGTTAGATTTGCAGCAAGCTTTATAAAGCCCTTATTGGCTGTATCATGTCAGGCTTTTTTATATTGAACTTGCCAAGCTTAGATAAAGTGAGGAGTCTTCCAACAAGTAGCTGTTGGGTTTTTTGGAAAAGTAATGGTGATCTGGCAGCATGTCAGGTTCTGAGGATCAAAATGTTTTATTTTCAGAAGTTTGGAGTTGCAACAGGTTGAGATCCTGTTAGGTGGATGTTAATTAGTACCAGAACTATGCTGTGAGCTGAATAAAAGATAAATTTGAAGGGCAAAATTTATTTATTAAGGTTAACTCTTAGCATGAGCTGAAATTACAGGGTCTGTGTTGTGGTGAACTCTTACATGTCAATACATGGCATGGTATTGTTGGTTTTTCAGGTGTTGGGATATGTATGTTTGTTCCATTCCCCAGGGATGGGGGATTAAACAAAACATTCAAAACTATTCAGATAATTTTGATTTCTCATTATTAACTCAAAGACCCTCATTAAAAAAGTAAAAATAAATGTGTTGCAGGAAATTAACAGGTTCTTTCTGAGAGTAGGTAAGTTTGTTGTGCTCTCTGTTAAGTGTCTTTAAAAAATAATAAAGTTGGTTCATTTCATTGCTTACACTACCTATTAATCATGATTTTCTTAATGATTTCTTCATGGATTCATTGGATAGTGTCCTTTTTCTAAAGAAAATAGACAAATGTTGGCAAGATCACTGCAGACAAATGGTAAGTTAATCTTTTTAAGGAAAACCAGTTGCCTTGTCAGCCTGTTTTGCTTAACTTTGTTCCTTTTCAAACTTCTGAAATGTCTTAAATTTATGTAAAGTTTCTTTGATATACAACTGTATATCAAAGATATACAACTGTATCTAGTTTGTTAGAAATCAAACTTTGTAAAGACTTGCCTGTAGTGTGTTTCTTGGCATATGGGTCTGATCCTGGACACACACACACAACTGCTCACTGTCAGTTTTATGCAAACTTTTCTCCTTTATACCTATTTTAAAGGAGCTGTTCTGTTGTACAGAAATATGCAAAGTGTCACATTGATCACCCGTAGGGATTGGCAGAAGATGTTAAATAAATCAGCAGTGTCCAAGAAAGCACTGCCTGAAACCCATTGGTGGGATTTCTTGTTGTTGTTGAGCATAATTGGTGTTGATCTTCAGTTTTAAGAGTAATATGATTGTGGCTGTTTTATTCCTTCTCGTGACAGATTATGATTAGAAGTATCTTTTTGTTCTTGGATCGAACTTACGTACTTCAGAATTCAATGCTGCCATCTATTTGGTAAGGGCACAAAGAATAAAATTATTTGGGAGTGCATTTCAACTCTTGCTTATATCTTGCTGATTTTCAGGTGATTTTTTTTAATATAGAATAGGTCACATAGTGACCTGTAAATTACATGGTGAATTCATGAGTGCTTGTTGCAAAGGGAGACTTTTAACTTATTTGCCATAAATTACAGAATTGTTCTAGAACAGCTGTGGTCCCAAATCTCGCTGAAGTAGATATCAGCCTTCAGTTTGCACAGCTAAAGGAAGGGGTCTGGTCAATAACTGAAGTGCAGGGGTTTGGGGTGCCCAGTAACTACCCTAGCATGCACAATATTTCAAGTTCTGTAAATACTTTGAAGGAAAGAGTTACTTAAAATAAAAGCAAGATATGCTTTTTTGCACTTCAACTTCTGCTCCTCATATTATTAATAATTAGTGTATGCCCTGCTGTTCTTCGGTACCTGAATTACTTTGCCAGGGATTGATGGAGGGCCTGACTTTTCCTAATAGTGACCATACCCATAGTTTCAAATTCATGGAAGGTTTTAACTGGGCCAGTCAAAGCAGAGATCCTTGTCTTTCACATCACTGAGTTCTTCTAAGCCGTGCCTAAGAATTAGAGCGTAGTAAGTGGTGGACAAAAAGGGAATATTGTCCAACAACATAACCATGGAATTGGAATCCAGGGTGATATTTTTCTTTTCTCGTAAAGGTTGATGTTCTAACATCCTGTCAACCAACTGAAAAATAAAGATGTTGCAAAAGTTACGTGGTTATTTAGGAAAAAATACCTGCATTGGTGTTTAAAATCTGTAGCTTCCTATTGGTGCAGTGTCATGGTTTATTTTAGTGTTCATGTATTTGTTCCTTTTGAGTGATTTGGAGGCAGAGGAATAAGGAATTGGAAGACTGCTGGTATTGGCCTCTTCATTAGATCTAGGTCATGTTTTAAAGGAGATCTGGGGTTTATTCTTAAACAATTTATTGAGCAGTCTTTTTTCTTTTTAGGGATATGGGGCTAGAATTGTTCAGAACTCATATAATCAGTGATCAGAAGGTTCAGAACAAAACTATTGATGGCATTCTTCTGCTGATCGAGAGGGAGAGAAATGGTGAGGCTATCGACAGGAGTTTACTGCGGAGCCTTCTGAGCATGCTTTCTGACTTGCAGGTGAGTAAACTTGTTTCACCTTTAAACCACTAAATAGCTCAAATTCTCACTTAGTGCTCAGTAAGCTTTACCTGGATTGCTGTCATGTTGTTTCCCCAGATTTATCAGGACTCTTTTGAACATAGATTCTTGGAAGAGACCAATCGTCTGTACGCAGCAGAGGGACAGAGGCTTATGCAGGAACGAGAGGTATTTTGGAAGTTTAGCAATATTTGTTGTGCCTAATGTCAGAGCATGTGTCAGGGAGTAAAAATACTCTACTACCTTAGCCAGTGTACAAGGCAATAATGTGACCTTTGTTTTATAGTACTCTGAGAAAGGAAATGCACGTGCAGCTGCCTTCAGTCACAGTGCTGATGATTTCTGCTTAAAACTGGAGCTGCTACTTCTGTCAGACCTGTACTCTCTCTCTTTTTCTCTTCTTGGTATTTGCTTCTTTAACATACAAAACTACTCTGGCATTTTCAGGTTCCAGAATATCTTCACCATGTCAACAAGCGCTTGGAAGAAGAAGCAGACAGAATAATCACTTATTTAGATCAGAGCACACAGTAAGTGCAATCTCTCTTTTCCTGGTGGTATGAGCTCCTCTTCTGTTGAGGGCCATTTAAGTAGCTGCAATTTATTTCTGTTATTGACTGACCATCAAATGCTTTTCACTTCCCACGATTCCATGTTTACAATGAAGCACTGTCTTGGCTCACACAGCTAATAGCCTTTTCTTCTAAGTCACTAGTTATTCTGGCATAAATGTTGTTAAGTATTTGCTTGAAGAAAAATAGGCTGCAGCTCCCAGCCCAGATGTCTCTTTCCTGCTGAAATGTAATTAATCAACTGTTGTCCTACCTGAAAAAGATAGGACTCGGCACAGAAAATTCTGAAGCTGAAGCCTCTGAATATTTACGAAAAATACTGGCATATGGATTCTGGGAAATGATTGAATAATGCCATTCCTCAATCTTTTCTACTTAGAGGCAAGATTTCCTCCAACACAGTCAGGTGGAGGTCTTCTAACATAAAGCTGCAGCTGTTGTGGCTGAGAGAAAATGGAGGTCACTAATATCAAGACCTTTATGAGAGAGGTGTTTTATTGCTACTGTCACACGTTTTGATTTCCTTCTTCCTTCAGCTGTTAAAAGCATTCAGCTTGTTTAGTGGCTTCCTTCTTCCACGCCACTATTAGTGGCCAATTCCCTATTTTGTTGTAATACCTCTTGACTTGAGGTCTGTTTTTATTTCTCCTTGGTTTGTCTCCCAAGACATGAATGTCCTCCCACAGCACAGGACTAGGCATATTATTTGATGAATTCTCCCAACCTCTTCACTGATGGAATCATTGTTCAGCTGCCTACAGGTCATGTACAACAGGCTTATTGTGTGAATTAAAATTGTCAGTCAGCAAACAGAAAAAAAAAGATTGTTTACTGGGGAGGGAAAAGGATAAATATGTTTATAATCATTTTAGGTCTTTGGCCACAGATAATTAGAGCACTCCCAATGATAATGTAATTAACATAACGTCAGAAGAAGAATTTAAAACTGTCAGTAATGGAAAAAGGAAAAGTAATTCTAAACATTTCTTCTGTAGGAAGCCACTAATTGCTACTGTAGAAAAGCAACTTCTAGGTGAACATTTAACAGCCATTCTTCAGAAAGGTAATCTTTCTTCTTTGTGGAAATGTTTCTAATTACTGCTTTGGGGCTTTCAGTTCCTGTGCTGAAAGAAAGTGATGGGTTCGGGTGCTGGGGGAGGACGAGCCACATCCTCTGCTCCTCAGTTCCCAAAATAGCACTGACCATTCTCCTTGTTGGAGATAAGGGAACACTGCTGTCTTCTGATACACAGCAAAAGGAAAATTAGAACAGAGGACTCAACTTCAGTGTGTTAAGTGGCATTTTGAAGACTTGGAGGTAAAGAAAGGAGTAGCCTTTGAATTATGGTTGTAACAGAAAAGGGAGATACTGAGTGTTTGCTGCTAACAAAAAGCAGTTTTTAAAATGTAGTATAATTTGAGCTATGGAATACATTGCCTCAGTTCTACAGTAGTCTCTGTGGAGTCAAGTGACCCTCTGTTGATCTGAAAGATAATCTGGAAATAGAAACAGGTGCAGCAAGAGTTGAATAATAAAACAATCAAGTCCTTAGTAGCCAGATCCTGAATGAAGCAGGTATGTGAGCATCTTCCTGCACATCTGTAACAAACTCTTCCTGGAGGGGAGTATCCATCTTTACCCATCTACTTTCTTAGAACCTTGCTGTAGAGCATCAGGCCTTCTCCAGGAAGTTAAAAAGTGAATAGTGAAGATATTTCTTGAAGCTGCTTGCCTTCAAGCATCTGTAAAATTTATTTTACAGCTGGAGTTGAGACTCAGAGCTGTCTTGCCAGGGAACTTTTCCTACAGATCAGTACAGTGTAAACTCTGCAAATCCTTAGGGAGTAGCAAAGCAGAAGTAAGCAAAGATGTTGTGATAAGATTATTATGTACAGCACATGTAGCTTAAGTGCAATAAAATCTTGTGCAATTTTAAGTTTTTTAAGGTTTCAGCCAGTTCAGGCAGATATGTTGTATTTCACTGTTAAATTAGGTACTTAAAATAAAATAAAATAAAAAAACAAAACAAAAACCAACCAAAAAACATCACCACTAATGGTTTGATAAAAAAATTCTAGTTTTTGAAGAGGCCTCTTACTGTAATAATAAGCTGTGCTTTCTTTGGGTTACTCTGGTTTTAATTTCCATTGAAATTCTCACATTTTCAGGTTTAAATCACCTTCTTGATGAAAACCGAATTCAAGACCTGTCTCTTCTGTATCAGTTATTCAGTCGTGTGAGAGGTGGAGTACAGGTTCTCTTGCAGCACTGGATTGAGTACATAAAGGTACTGTTCCTGGAGCTCTGGAACAGATACCACTGTTGTATCAGTGGGGTTTATACACAGATACTTGAGTCATCTCTGTAAACTATTGCATTTTTCTAAAAATTGAAGATACTTGCTTATAAACATGTATTTAATAGCTTTTGAAAAGCCCCAGGAAAGGTACAGTAACTGTTCTAGTCCTATGGAAGAAAACATTGAACATTCAGTTGAATTATTGAACTCCAAATAAATTCGGAGTTTATAATCTTGCTTACAGTTAGTTTGGGGGACAACTATGTTTCTTCAGTAGTT
The DNA here is from genome assembly GCA_013397795.1 of Orthonyx spaldingii. Classification (NCBI taxonomy): domain Eukaryota; kingdom Metazoa; phylum Chordata; class Aves; order Passeriformes; family Orthonychidae; genus Orthonyx; species Orthonyx spaldingii. The sequence goes on from VZTJ01003169.1 coordinate 1,149,618, forward strand.
ATTTTGGTAATGGCAGAATGTTTGTCTTTTTCCTGATAAAATTTCCTGTGAGAATGAGTGGTAGTTTAAGTTACCAACCAGTTGAAGTTCAAAAAGCACTTGAATATCAGGTAGGATGTTTCATTTTATTTCTCAGTGAAAATGTCACAGAAAATGTGGTTGTTGTGAAGGGAGAGTTTGGAATGGCATAGGAGTACTGTTAAATAAAACTGAGTTTAGTGGGAGCATTACTTGTGTAAAACCTGAAGACACAGATGATTAAAAAGGGTGTGTTAATTTTGTCATGCAAAACTTTATTTCATTAGACAAAAGTTCTGAATCTGTTCACTTTTTCATCATTTGGTTTTGAATCAATATGCAAGGCCTAGGAATGATTATATAGTAAATACTTCATAATACTATTACTTTTGTTGTGTTAGTGGAACTAATATGAGTACCAGAAACAACACATTGCAAAGGTAACTTAAGGTTTTAGAAGTCTTCTCATTTAAATTAATTACTCAGGCTAATTGAAAGATATATTTTATTTTGCAGGCATTTGGTAGCACCATAGTAATTAATCCTGAAAAAGACAAAACCATGGTCCAAGAACTTCTTGATTTTAAAGACAAAGTTGACCATATTATTGATGTTTGCTTTCTCAAGAATGAGAAGTTTGTAAATGCCATGAAAGAAGCCTTTGAAACATTCATTAACAAAAGACCAAATAAGCCAGCTGAACTCATAGGTAATTTTCTTCAATTTCTTTCATGTGAGAATTTGGGTGCTGAGTTGCTGATGCACTTACAGATGGGATATGCTGGAACTGTGTGTTAATACAGGCACATCAAACTGGGAATCTGCTGTGCCACCTGATACAAGGGAATTGTTTGGGAGGGTAGCATCAAACATTAAAAGTAGACTGTTCATCACTTCACTGGCTAGGCTGTAAAAAGTGCAGAACATCAGAATTTGGGCATTCCAGCAATTGGCTGGTTTCCAGACATGAGAATACTGCTAATAATTAGATTTTTTCAGAAGCTTACATAACTGTGCCACCAGCACGTGTGCACAGAGCTGTTAGGGCTATACAGAGATAGCTGTGGTTTAATATGTGAGAATGAAGAGAGCTGAGGATGCACTGAACCTCTCATGGAGTGGGGATGGAGTCTCTGGTTTGCAAAGAACATTATTTACAGATTTGTGCATTACCTGCCTGGTACTCTGCACTTTTGAATCATTTCCCCACGCAGTGAATTATACCTGCTTTGCAATTGGTTGTGCTGTTAGGCTTGTGGAGTGATGCTTTCTGCCCTCCTTTTTTTTGCATTAATTCCCTAACTGTAATGTGCTTACCAGACCATTTGAAATTAAAACAAACAATCTAGTTGGATTGAAACTAGAAATTAAAACAAAACAGTGATCTGCTAGAGAAATTCAGCAGTACAGTCAAGACTATTAAATAACTGATTTACATATTTTTCATCTGATCTTTTTGCTTCTATTACAGCCATGTCAATCTGCAACAGCAGTGACTTTTTACTTTGAGATCACAATATAAACCAAGATATTTTTTCATAGGCAAAATGTTTTTAACATTGTGTGTGCTAATAAAGATGCAGTCATTGCTTATCTGAAAAAAGATACTAGGCTATAATGTTTTTATAACTTTATAGCCTCTATGAAAATGTGTTAAGGTAGCTGTTATGAAGCTGATAGAAAGTGATTTCAGGATCTTTTACTTTTTCAAGATCTCATAATACTATATTTAGAAATTTTTGTTTCATTGTGATATTAAGCATGTGCTAAACTTCATTTTTCAACACTCTTTTAGCTAAATATGTAGATTCAAAGCTTCGTGCAGGCAACAAAGAAGCTACTGATGAAGAACTTGAAAAAATGCTGGATAAAATTATGATCATATTTAGATTCATATATGGTAAGTATTGGGAGGTTTTTTGTGGGGATACAGTTGTTATACCAGTAACATAAAGGTACTTTCAAATTACTTTTGCAGTCTGGCTGCATTTTCAGGTGTTTGTGGACGTGGTTTGTTGTAGTGCTGTTTAGCTACTTTGCCTGTCAAATTGCAAATAACAAAACCTGTGGAAATGTTCATTTGAAGACCCTTTTTGCTTTCCTGAGCTTTGAATTGAACCTCTTGTAGGTAATGTTTATTTAAAACAGTGCTTTGTGATGACTTTCAAATTTCATCTCTTACAGGAAAAGATGTCTTTGAGGCCTTTTATAAAAAAGATCTAGCAAAGAGACTATTAGTTGGGAAGAGTGCATCAGTAGATGCTGAAAAATCTATGCTTTCCAAACTCAAACATGGTAAATAACTATCTATCATTTCTATCTATCAGCTTTCTTTTAAAAGTAGTTGTTTTAACAGGCCTTCACAGAAGTGCTGTTGGTTTTTCCCCTTTCCATGAGGGCAAAAGCCCCTGTGCAAGTCCTGAATCACTGCTGGGTTTTGAGGAAATTCATTTGCTTTTGGTTTTGTAATTATAACAGGAAAAACCAAAACCCAGGAACTTAAAGTGCACAGTACATCTTGGCCTGTGGGATAGAGTCGAGGTTCCCTGCTGAGTAAATCAGTGATGACTTCCACTTGTTATACACTGCCAGTTAGTGGTTCTCTAGTGTGGTCTTCATTGTTTCATTGGATGGAGCCTTTGGGTGGTAAGGGTAAGATTTTTAGAGCTTGATCTTGTTCTGCCATCAGGAGACAGTTTGTAAGGCAGCTAGTAGGGATTAGAATTGTCTTCTGAGTGACTGGTGGCCACCATAGTCAAAGGATGAACAGTGCAAAATAGCTACCACATTAAAACATTTTCCTCTTTCTTGTTTATAACCTTATTCTGTATCTTAATTAGAATCCAGGTCTTTATGTAAGAAAATCTGAAAAAGGTCATTCTGACATTTGGAATAACTACTCTGAGGTGTTGAAAATAAAACAGATTAATTTCTAATATTTACATTTTCTCTTTTATAGAATGTGGAGCTGCTTTCACCAGCAAACTTGAAGGAATGTTTAAAGATATGGAGCTTTCAAAAGACATAATGATACAGTTCAAACAGGTACTGAGGGAAAGCCTGCTGTCTGTCCTGTCTGTGCTTTTGAAAATTTTGCTGAATTTTTTAAAGGTTTTTCCTGAGCAACACAGCAAAAAAAACTGAGACAAGCTTCTTCAAACAAACAAAACATCACCCACAGCAATAAGGGAATTGTAAAGTTACAAACAATTTTTAACATTCTTTCCTCCATTCACACCTAATTGGATAGATCTTCACCTCAGCCTGCTAAAACACCACTTTTGCTGTTTTCTTCCTGTATGGAAGTGCCTTTTGAACTTCAGACAAGTGCTTTTTGTTAGTTTTCTTGTATGTAACTTGCGGTTTATACAGCAAACAAATCATGTGGTCACCTGTCTTCTCTACTGTTCTAACTTTTCAGTTCTGCTTGAAATATGTTCAATAAATGTAACTCCATGTCAGTTTATTTTGTTTCTCTTTGCAGTATATGCAAAATCAGAATGTCCCTGGCAACATTGAACTAACAGTGAATATTCTGACTATGGGTTATTGGCCAACCTACGTGCCTATGGAGGTCCACCTGCCCCCAGAGGTAATGAACATCATGGTTATACAAGTATTGGCCTGTCAGAAAAGCATCTTGGGATTCACTGACACTTGGGTTTCAATATGCATAGAGAAAGAAATGCAGAACTATCTTTTTAAAATGAAGTTCATTTTCTTGCAATTATTTTTATCATTCTAAGCTTTGATTTAAGGCTTAATTGATTGTGGAGGAGGGAAGGATGCTTTTAAAGTGGAAATTGTGTTTTAGTGTTTTGGGATTTTTCTTTCTTCAGATGGTAAAACTGCAGGAGATTTTCAAGACCTTTTATTTAGGAAAACACAGTGGTAGGAAACTTCAGTGGCAGTCAACACTAGGACACTGTGTACTAAAAGCAGAATTTAAAGAGGTGAGTCTATTGTTTCTGTTACTCCTGTTGTCTTGATTCCAAGTCTGGGTTGTACCTTATGGATATCTGGGGAAGCTTTTTTGTGCTGTGATGGAAAAGTTAACAGTTTTTATAATTACTTTGAACCTCCTGCTATCTTCTCCGGAGCTGGTAGTTTCTGAAACAGATGTGTTAATGTCTAATTTCTGTATTGGTGGGGAAAGAAAAGCCTGTTGGGGAAGATACCGAGTGGGTTTAGCTCCAGATTAAAAATGGCCCTCATTTTTATAGCAGGGAGGAAAAAAATGAGCCATGTTTCTTCGATGGCCTTACTTCATCTGATAGCATGAAGCATCTTTACAGTAAGCTTTTCACTACTGAAATAAAGAAAAATTCTGGATTATATAAGAACACCACTGTTTTAAAAGGGTTTCCATTTATTCCCCTTCAGCATTTCTTCATGGGCACAAAATTTTCTCATGAAATAGGAATGCTTACCATTTCCATTTTTCAGAAAAATGTTAATGGTAAAACAAGTATTATCAAACTTGATTGTTTCAAAGATTCTGTGGTTCCTTATACTGTGTTCCTTAAACTAATGTTTGTGTTAGATTTTGACTTAAAGGTCTTTCAAATTGTAATTTTAAGCACTCAGTGCTTTGAGATTTGTCTGGAGTAAACTGATGCATATCTTGGGTGAGTTTTGTCACTGGATAAAATAGTCCAGCCTTGTGGCCTCCAGCTTGTGCTGCATTTCATAGTAAACACAAGTGGCCAGTAGCTTTTGTTCTTTCATATTCTCAAGTGAATAAAATAGCATCCTGTTAGTAAAATAATTTAGATGCAAGACTTGTTTCTCATGCTCCCCTCATCCCTTCCCTTCCACCCCCCAGAAAAAACAATCTGGTGATGTCTGTTTATTTCCCTTGTGACAGGGCAAAAAAGAACTTCAGGTCTCCTTGTTCCAGACACTGGTGCTGCTCATGTTTAATGAAGGAGAGGAGTTCAGTTTAGAGGAGATAAAGCAAGCCACTGGGATAGGTTGGTATCGAAAACAACCGAGTACTTCCAAGTGTTCGTACTAAAAAAAACCTAAACAACTTGTTTCTGCTTTAGAGGATGGAGAGCTGAGAAGGACACTTCAATCTCTGGCTTGTGGCAAAGCCAGAGTACTGACTAAAAGCCCCAAAGGCAAAGATGTGGAAGATGGTGATAAATTCACATGTAATGATGATTTCAGACATAAGCTCTTCAGGATAAAAATCAACCAAATTCAGATGAAAGAAACGGTATATTTTTTTTAATCCTCTGGGGTTTAGATCCTTGGGTTAAGAACCTTGTTGCCTGCTCTTTTACAAGCATTTTTCCTCCTGGTTGTCATGTACATACTGATATCTCTGTCAAAGTTACACATGTAATTTGGATGACAGCACATAACTAACAGTGGTGATTTAAATGTGTGCCTCTGTACTAAGACACCAGTGATGCTGGATGTGTCTAAGTAAGATTAAGACAAGTTCCAATTATGAAATGCTCTTTTCGTCCTTTATCATTCTGTGGAGCTTTACTGACTGTTTGTGAACATGGAAAATTCACTGTGGACTTCTTTCTCTGACAGCCATCCAATGTAAAATCTGTGCAAAGGTTTTAATTCTTTGTACAAGTGGGTTTTTTAATAGACAGTCAGTCTTCATATTTGTAAAGGCTTTATGTCAGATATTTGACAACAGGCAGATTTCACTGTCTTACACTGAGAATTGTCTTAGAGATAGAAAGAATTGTTTTGACAGTTTTATTCTCATTAAAACTTTTCTAAATGGCTCCTTCAGGTGGAGGAACAGGCGAGCACTACAGAGAGAGTGTTCCAGGACCGGCAGTACCAGATCGACGCCGCCATTGTGCGGATCATGAAGATGCGCAAGACGCTGAGTCACAACCTGCTCGTGTCAGAGGTCTACAACCAGCTCAAATTCCCAGTCAAGGTGGAGTACTGATTTCTCTACTTCTAAAACTTTGTTAGTTCTTTTTATCTTCCCTGGCCTGCCCTCAGTTAAATGGTGCTTCTGTCTAAAATATGCATCTTTTTAGTATTAGAAAGGGCAAATATTCGCTTTCAGAAATTTTTAAAGTACCAGTTGTTACTAAAACCTATTTCCAAAAGATTTCAGCCCTGGATTGTGTTAGCAGTAAGGGAGCAGCTGGCTCTCCTTGTAGCCTTTAAAATGCTTAAACTGCATGCAAACTTTTAGTTTACTGTACAGAATGCATTTCAGTTATACATACCATTGGTTTGGTTGATGCCCACACTTGGATTTTTTTCTGCTGTTCCACTGTTTGTAGTGTTCTGACAAGGCATTCTTGGGCAAATGAGAAAATGCTTCAGATCTCAAAACCAAGTCTGCATTACAATCTTAACTGGGTTGATACTTTTGAAGTACAGTGTTTTTTCTGGATGGATTATACTGGTTAATATATATACACATACATAGGAATAAAAATAAAATATTGGTGAATGTCTCAAAGCTGAAGAAGCCCACAGTTGCAATATAGAATGATTGGCTTATTGTGTACAAATGGAAATGGGTTTTCAAACAGACAGTGATGCATTGTTGGAATTCAAATATACAGTGTTTTCTATCAATGGAAGTGTAAAATAAATGGTCCTGCTATGTCATTCCATTGTATTACCATGTTGAGTGCCTGCAGGCCTGTAAGTGTTGCATAAACTGCAGTTGGACTTTGTAAGATTATAGCAGATTATTTAAATAACTTTCCTCACTCATTATCATGAGGCATTTTTATAAAGTTTCTTGCCCAACAAAATCACAAGGCACCCAAACTATTGCAAAACTCATTTGCTTCAAGAGGAAATGAAACTTGTACCATTTTTTACTGGCTAAAAGTCACAAATAGAAACACTTTGGTACATGATGCACAGACTGCACTTCTTTATAGAGTTCAGTTCAAACAGCAGCAAATATCTTTCCCTTCTGTAAAAGGTTCTGTTTAGCTGCAGGTGATGAGGTAATTTTGTAACTTTCTCTTCCATCAGTTACACATAGACTTTAGAAGCTCTGAAACTTTAAAGGATTTTTTTTAAACTGGGATTTCTGTTTCCTCAGCCATCTTGAACAGTATTGAGACTTGGCTTAAGTGGAAAGAAAGAACCAAGAAGCATTGACTGCAAAGTAATAATGCTGACATGTGCTTTATTTTACAGCCTGCTGACCTTAAGAAGAGAATAGAATCCTTAATTGACAGGGACTACATGGAAAGAGATAAAGAAAACCCGAATCAGTACAACTATATTGCATAAACATATGTTGGCCTTTGTTTTACTGCACACTTGGTGTCCTACACAGTTGCCAGTGGATAAACTTAGCCTGTTGATCCCGTCAATTGACTTTTTATACTACCGATGATTGAATGAAAGCAGTGTAATGGAAAAGTATAGTAGAGTGGACTTCTTTCAGTGGTTAACATGCCCATTTAAAGAGTACTATTTACATTTTAAGAAGAATGCTGTTGAACTCTTTGCATGTTATTTAGTAAGATGTGCAGAAAACTGAAAGAAAGTACCTGGTCTTTCTGATTCCATTTGTCTTTGGGTCTGAAGAGGAGTCCCTTGATATATGACAGATACCTTTCACATCTTTAAATGGAAACAGGTTAATTAATATAAGAAAATAGCCTTTAAAATGCTTAAACTGCATGCAAACTTTTAGTTTACTGTACAGAATGCATTTCAGTTATACATACCATTGGTTTGGTTGATGCCCACACTTGGATTTTTTTCTCTTGAGGGGGGAAAACGGGGAATTAGCCAAGCTATGCTTATTGCTGATCTAATGGAAAATACTCTTGGTTGCAAGTAAGACAACATGGTACCAATATAAAACAATGTATAAAGTTTGCAGTGTGGGCATATATACTGTATATACAAACACCATTCTTAAATAACTGCTACAACAAAACAAGTTCAGATTAGATTTATATGGCTTGCCTGTGAGACTTGGTGTTCACCGTTGGGAATTTTAAGCATAAAACAGCCATAATGGAAGAAGTGACAGTTTTTACTAGTCATGGGTAGGAGGCCTTCACCTCTTGGCAGCAATACTCTAGAATAAAGAGAATCTATTTACAGATGAAAAGCCACACTGCTATTGTGGTAACGCTGTAAGAACAAAAATTGCAAATGAATTTTAATACTTGTTTTGCTTTGCAACATTCTAAACTTGAACTAACCTCAAGGTTTAGACAGGGCAGCTCTTCTAAGACTGCCCTGCTTTGGATTGCTTTAACTTAAAGCTTTAAGAACTCAGCCCTAGAGCCTAGCAGGCCTCCTAGAACCCAGAAGCCTACCTCTCATATAATAAGTTAAGTATTGCTACAAGGCATCTAAAATATATTTTCTTAGATGACCAGAGAGCATTCTTTGCATCTTTATAAGACATGGGAGAGTAAGTCACTTGAATGTAGAGCTTTGTTTCAACAAAATACATTTTTTATTGCTTATAGCAGCATGTGCCAGGAATATATGGGAAAAAAGGTGTCGGCAGAAAAGGAACTCCTCCACGTACCAGTTCTTCCTTACCCAGCCAGGCTTTAGACCTACGATCAGCTGTGTTGCAGAGCACAATAAAAAACCTCATCCTCTTTCAGGCACTGATAGTCCTGGGGAATACCAGATATCTCTTGAAAGCAAGGTGTTACTTTTGTTTAATGGCAGTGTAACTTAGCTATCTATGACCTATAACTTCTATCACTGTGATCCCACGTTCAGGGGTGCGCATGTGTGAGAGTGTGTGTGTGTGTGTTTTCTATCTGACACATCCCATCCTTAGTGCTTTTTTTAATCTACTGTTTAATTCCATATATTCTCCAGCTGTGCTTTCTCTCAAGCTCTTTTATATGCAGTCCTCAGCTGACAGATGAAGCAAATGTGGGGTTTTTTTCTCCTACTAAATTATTTGCAGTCACCCTCAACTAACTGTCCTACAGCTCTTTGTGATCTGCAGAAAATCTGCCTTGCCCCTTGACGCTATTGCAGCGTAACCACTGGTAGACATCCAGGGCCCCCCCTGCCTCTGTGAGACAAATACTGACAGTAGAGTTATATGGTAAGAACCTTGAAGACTCCTCCTGCAAATCTTCAAGTATTAGTTCAAATAGAGATCCACTGGGGAGGAAAGAATGCCCCCCACCATTAAAATAAAAAAAAAAAACCACCTTGTGTTTTGCATTCAATGTTCCTTTTTCTTGTATGTGTTTTGTATCTTCAGCCAATAAAAAGATTCCTTTTAAAGAGATTTGGAGAAGAAGCATAAGACTTAACTCTTTGGGAGACAGGAGCTGATGTATTGAGCTGGTACCATTCAGTCTGTTGTAGCATATAAATCTAAAACCACCACATGTGTGAACACCTGTTGTGGCAAAACCCTCCCTCATCACACGAGTGTCACATTCAGTCAAATGAACTGCAAAGGTCTGTAGGTTTATTTCATTTTAATCCCGTCTATTTCAGTAACTTAAACACAGAAAATATATAGAAAATGTCCTTAAATCTCATCAGAATTCACAATCCGAGGCAGACCCTAAGCGCAATCCAGTTAAAGCAACCCAAAGAATGGACTTTGAGAACCCTGGCTAGGCTGGGAGAGGGGTGAGCGAGGGGAGGGAAGAAGGCTTCTCCTTGTAGCTTCATGGGTTTTCCCCAGGAACTTGTTCATCTCTCTGCTACGGTCTCGCTCATTCCTGGTTAATGACAAAGCTGCAGCCAAGATTTGTCGTCGTACAACTCCGCAAATTCTTGCTGGGATCATGTGCCTGCCTATTGAGCCATATATATCTCTGTAAGAAAAAACTGAAGTGGGCTTGGACCACAACTCATCTGGCTAGAACACAGCTTGTCTGTATGGCCACACATTTTTAATCTTGACTCTTGCATGCAGTTTATAGCACCTTGTTCATAAGAAATTGCAGTTTATTCTTAGAAATATATATTTTAGGTTTTTTAATCTTTATACCCATAAATGGACTATTTTTTTGTCTTGGCTGGTTTCAAAAGTGACCATTTTGTTTAAATGCTGTAATTGCAAATGTGTTGTAAACGTTGTTTTGTTCTATAGTTTACACAAAGGTGCCAAAGTAAATAGTTAATAAAATAAAAAAAAAACAAACCCTAGCAAATTGTTAAGTTGCTTTAGCTGTTCTTCATATTTTGGTCTCAGCTTTTTTCTTTTTATTTGTCAGCCTTTCATTTTTTCCTAGACATATCATTTGCCCTAATGCTTTCTTTTAAAACAAAAAAAAAAGTGCATCTAAAAAAATGTTCAAATACCACTTTTTTTTAGTGCTCTCATATAGTAGGAAGAACATTTTCTTTGAAACGTTACACTAAAATTGTAAGAGTACAGCAGCATTCAAAAATGTAATATACTTTTTGTATAACAGTCTTGAGAGTGTGTCTGGAGTGGGGGGAAAAAACTAACCCTGTTACTTTTCAGAAGCCTCTTCCCTCAGCTACCAGAATATGAAATTGTGTTTTTTCACTGCATCAAAAACTTATAGTTTATGCAGACTTGCAAACAGGGCATGTATCACCATTGCATCCTTCGATGCAAAGAGCAGCAAAACCTTTTTTATGTTTCATAAGTCTGATATGGGTACAGAGAGTCTTTCCTAAGTTGGTAAATAATGTAAATACATGTCCTTTCAGAGAGTGAGTCTGTTATCTAGGTATTTTGTGTCATTTAATAAATATTAAACAGTTTTGTGTTGATAAACTCTTGTGTGTAAAATGCCTTCTTACTCCAAGTTCTGTATGTTGGGCTTACTAATGTTTATGGCTTCTTTACATTCTTTAGCTTGTGCTTTGATAGCAAAATATTTGTTTGCTACTTAAATATAAGAAGTAGTTCCTTATTCATTCAGTCATTAAAATCCCTTGAGTTTTCTAAGTGGCTTCCATTCCTGAATTTTTATTATTTTGGGTTTTTTGCTAAGTCTTCTATGGTTCTTGGAGGGGAAGGAAATAAGCATCCTCATAGACTCTGAATTGGGATTAGAATGTGCAAAGTGCCAGAAATGCACAAAAATACCAGAGGTGGTGGCTTGTTGCTCCTAGGGGAGGCACCTCACCTGCTGTGTGAATATTCTTTGTCTCCTAGTTTATCATTATTTTAATGGCTTTGGAATGATTAATGAAATACGAGGGACAGAGGTGGACAGGGAATTTGCTTTTCTTACTAGGAATGGCCAACTGGCCATTTCTTGATTTTTCTTCTTCACCCTGAATTGCTGGATTAAATCTGAGCAGAAGGACTGCAGCCAGCCTGGCCCTTCCCAGTGCAGGAGCACCGAGGACTTTGTGGAGGGGGGAGATGGAGTGTTTTGACTTTCCTTTTCTGAATTCTGGAAACTGGGATAGCTGTAACAGAGCAAGTGCTGATCCTGTGAGCTCCTCTGTGGAAGGCTGGCATGGGCTGCAGGGGGGCTGACCCTACACTGCCAGAACCACACAACAGCCCTGGGGCAGGTGGGCTCAGACAGGTCTGGGAAACGTCTGCCACCAACCCTGCTCAGGTGCTTCCTTCCTGTCTTACAGCTTGGAGGCATCTAAATGCATGGGATGGTTTTCCCACCAAGACTTTCTCCTTAAAGAGACGATTTCCTACATTCTCACAAAAAGGGGGGAAAAAAAAAAAAAAGTGCTACAGAAACAAATGACTGTTTGGAGAGTGATAGATTATCTGTCTACTTAGAGAAAAAAAATAGCAGTAAATTCTTTCATTCCTTTTTCTGTGTGAAGTGCAATACATGCCTCTGTACTTTCTCCTGATTGAGAAAAACTGCTGACAGATCAAATTTAAGGTGGTAGCTTTGGATTTGCCTTTTTTTTTCTTCACCCTGAACTGCTGGATTAAATTTGAGCAGAAGCTTTATTTTCCCCTTCTCTGCTGAACTTCCTATGAAATTATCACAGTGCCTGTTCTGTTTTACCCTTGTATAGTCTCTGAAGCTTGAAGTATAGCTGACAAAAATTCATTACCATGGCCAAAACCAGATACCTTTGTCAGAAGCAGGCCCTTAATTACATCCACAAAGTCCTTCAGCTGGTGGAAGTTTGAGGCTCAAGGCAAAGCTGCTCTGTGCATTTTCAGTGAAAGCTGGGCAGGGCACTGCACAGGCCAACCTCTGCCACGTGCGTGCTGGGGAGAAGGTGCAGCTTTCAGGCATGAGACAGGAACAGAAATTACAAAACAGCCTCTGCAGAGGTGAGCTGAAACTGTCACTGCGCAGGTAAAGCTTGTTTGTAGGATGTGGCTGGGGACTAGGTCAGAACCGGTTCTGCAACCACAGGGCTGTGATTCTGTCACTTGCAGAACTGGCACCGTGTGTGTGAATCCCTTCAGAGAAACTGCTTCAAATCCTAGCTCTGAAAGCACGAAGTAAACACACAGCCTCAAACTGGAGAGAGATCATTGCCCCAAAGAGCTCTGTTTCAGGACAATGCAGTGAACAGGCATTAGCCTGGTGTTTGCCAGACCTGGTTTCTGATCTCTGTCAGAGCTGGAAACTATAGACTAACTACAAATATCATTATGTTCTCTGTAAAAGGGATGTAATGTTATTCTAGGTCACAAGAGATCCTGTAGCACTGAAGTCCTGTGGTTAAAATATCCAGTTATGAAAATGACTGTATAATATCCAGTTTCCCTCTCAGCCCTGTATTTCAGATGTAACTTCTTTTCCTGCTGAAATCTCTCAGAATATGTTACAGCCAACACATCTTTCATAAGAGCTGGAAGTGGGAGGTGCTTCCTGTGCAGAGCCATTTTCATGCAATAATTTCTGCTCTGAAGCTGACAGATGTATCTTCAGCAAGTTAGCACTGTATGTCGATCAAACCACAAAAGCGAGAGTATTGACACTTCTCTGCTTTGCTGTAACAAGCCCAAAGAACATGTTGTCAGTCAAACAAGTTCTTTTTTCACATTAAACAGAGCTACATCTAGAAGCAGCTTGGTCTGACTCACGAAATGCATAAATCTCATCTGCTGCCACAGGTTGACGCAGCTGCCGGGTGCTGTGGCACACATCCCACCCAGCAGCAGCTGGAAATGCTGCTGAGCGCCGCGGGGCATCCCAACACCGCCGGCACCCCGCAGCAGCGAGGGGCAGCAAGGGGACAGCGAAGGGGCAGCTGCTGCCCCAGAACCAGCTCCTGCCTTCTTTCAGCCCTGAGCCTCCAGCACACGAGGAGCCCGAACTGTGTGCGAGCTGTGTTTGTGTAACAGGCTGTGGCGGAACGCCCGCGCCTCCGCTCCGGCCGCCTGCCCTGGGAATGTGTTTTTCCAGCTGTGTCACTACACAAGAGGTTTTACAGGAAGTTTCGCAGCTCTCTGCTGCAACCTGCTCTCTGATCTCTTCACCTCCCCACCAAGCTTTCTTTTTTTGGCTTTTCACGTGATTTCCCCGGTCTTGACTCAGCAGTTTCTCACAGCAGCGTTTATTGGTTTGGTTTCCTACCACCACCTCCCCCAGAAACCCGGCAGCTCAGAAGCGCTGCCATCTGCTCGGAGCCTTCGCGGAGATTAGATAAGAGGTGTTTTTTGGGAGCTATCAGCGCAGAGCTGCCGGGAGCCCTCCCTGCCCTGCCACCGAGCAGATCCACACGCAGCTGAGGCGCTGCAGATATCACCGTGTGCTGGACAGTCCGTGTCTGTGTCCGGGTCCCAAATCCTCAGTCCCCAGGCTACAAGCTGGGGCTGCGTGAGAATCAAATCTCGTGAATAGCTGTAACTCTCAGTTGCTGACACAGTCCCGAGAAGGTCCCTGTGGTTCATCCCCCCCTGCCAGGCAAATCTGGGACCTCTCTGGCCAGCATGAATACATTCCTCTTTCCACCCCTTCCACATGAAATGGAACCAAATCTTTCCTCTGCCTCCTGGGAAGTAATAATTGGTTCTGCCATAATCTTCTCCTTGGAAAAAAATACAGGAATTGCCCTTTTGTTTAGGGATATCTAAAAGAATAAATAAAAATACATTAGAATAAAGTAATGATTACTGCATGTCCTCGGGATTATCTCTTTCTTCTTTTTATCACAGCCTCTACTCTTCTGCACCAGGAATCAGAAACATTAAGTTACTCAGTGCTTCATTAAACAGTGGACACTTTGCTTCTGACCACACACATCCATCAATTTCGGCAAGTCCCAGGGTTAAGAAAAGTTTGATTACAGATATAGTATTTAAACTGCTGAAACTGCCAAAGGATTCGTGAAGGATTAAGCATATGATGCAAATGAAATTAGGCATGAAATTACATTCCTTAATGAACCAAAGCTTTAAAAAGAAATGATAAGGTTTTGCATTTTTGCTCTCAGTACATGTCAATATATTCTTAAAACAGCTCATGTCAGACAGTATAACGTACAGTAAAACTGTAATGCTGTACAGAAACATTACAGTCCTCCTTCTCACATCCAGCAGTAAACATAAGGAATGTGAATGTCTTAGAAAACCAGGATCAGCTTGCCATCCATCAGTGGCTCCAAAATCATGCCAACTGCAAAATAATTTCTCTCTACTAAGCAAGGGGGTAAGGCATTTTCGCTGCAATATGGTAACAATCATTCACTCTTCTCTCATTAAAGGCAAACACCTGAGATTGTGAGTTTGAGTTTATGTTACTGAAATCCAACTATCACGTAAATTTTATTGTTAAGACTGCCACAATCAGTAAAGAAATTACTCATGATAAATAAGATGCAGTGGATATTTGTTAGAGATTGAATCCTAAAAGTACTGAATATAAGAACTTACGGAATTAAAGAGGAAGCAGACAACATCTGACCCCAACTACTAAACTTTTTTCTAAGGACATCTGAAGGATTTGTTAAACATGAGAGGAACAGAGCTTCATTTTGCTCCTTCCAGAGCTACAAAGAGGAGATAGGCTTTGGGAACTGCCAAAAAATTCTCTGTTTAGGGAGAACAGTGCCAAAAGCTGTCAGTTGGCTGGGCAAGAGGAGAATATCACTGTGCAAATGCAAGAGTACATTGCTTTTAACAACCTTTTATCACATCCAGATGGCTGGAGCATGTGAGCTGTGTTGGACAAACTTCTTCCCGTACATGAACATGAGGTGTTTGTACCAACTCCTTGGAGGTGGAATTTGATCCTTTGGTCTCCCCAAGGATTCCACGCAAGGGTAGAAACCCCTTGGGCAGCCTTTGTGGTTGTGCCATCGCTTCCTGCACCCACAGGTGCATCAGTCCCTCTGTGACTATGTGACAATGACAATAAACCACCTGCACAGTCCAAGATCATGTAAAATGATGTCACACCACCACGTGCCCGTGACAGACTGTTACACGGCAGGGATGGAGGGCAGGGATAGAGCACAGGCAAGGTGAAGTAACCAGATGCAAATCAGAGAAAGAATAATCTGTTTTCTGGTATTAACGAGGATATTTCTGGTGCAAAGCAAGACATTTTCTATTCTGCTAAATTAAATGAACTATAGTGTTCTTTTAATCCCACACCAGTTGCTGTTTTTCTTGTGTTATTAAACAGAAAAGGATTTGCTTGTTATGATTGCTGCCATTAGATTTCATTTCAAGCTTCACTAAATTGGCATAAAGGAAACAAGTCAATCAGCCTTCCCGTTATGTCTGCAGAACATCCACTTGGTTCAGAGCCCATTTCCTATGTGCAAGCAAGAGATCCAAATATTCAAGATTCTTCACTGAGAACAAGGGAGTGTTTGAACATATCAGTGTTTGTACATAAGTGCTGAAGTAAATATTCCAGCAGATACCAAAGGTGCCATTCCACGCATTAACTACCTGAACAGACCAATCATTTTCTCCTCTTCCAATTAGTTAAAGTTTAATTCAATGTCTGTCTCCTAATAGTCAAATCCTCCTAATGTAATTGCTCCTAACTCCTAGAGAGATCACTTTTTAGAAATAGGACTTTGCACTAAAGCAGTGAAGGTTGAGGAAATACAAAATCCCCATAGCAGGACTCTCCCTAACCTCTGAAATGCCCCATTCTTTGTGGTGGAGCTAAGAGGAAAGACTTGCTGCTTTCAGAAGTCGTGGTTTCATCTGTGCTGTTATTAATGACATTCCCCCACAGCCTACAGCAAAACAGTTATTAAATATAAAGTTTATTTCTTCAAATATTTTTTTTGTAATTTAGCCCGAAGGATAAATATAAAATTACTCTAAGTGTTTTGAAATTATATAAATTTTGAGAGCCACATGCAACCATGCTCAGACAAATGCATGTGCAGGTATGTGACATGCACGGTAAGTGGGCTCTAGGTGTAGTTATTAAGCACAAAAAGAAATGCAAAGAAGCAGTGAACTTGTCTGACCCACAAATCCTTCGTGATTTGTTCAATGCCCTGGTTTCTGTGGTGGCCCTCACACACCTGTTTTGGTTCCGTGACACTCTATGGGAAAGCACAGGATTGCAAGCACACAACTGAGACAAATTAACCACCCTTTGATAGCAAATTGCTTTATTTTCACTTCCTCCAGATGGCGTAACTGCTTTCCTATCAACACCATCTACACTCCAACTGTCTCGATATATCAGGTCAATGTGTTTTATGGTCTTCTTCAGACTCCATTTTCTTCTCCCATGGCTGGACGTGTCTCTTAGAGACTGATCATTCAAAGTCCTCAGTTCTTCCACAGCATTAGAAACAGGAATATGTCATTCCAGAAGGCCCTTCCTTGCTTAGCAGAGGGCTCCTGTCTCCTCAGCCCATTTTCCTTGCTGTCTCCCAGCCTCAATGTTTTCTTCCCCACCTCCCATTTCTCTGCCAAGCCAACCTTTTGGATTTGTTTTGTTTGGGCGTGAGGTTTTGGGGGTTCTTTCCCCCCTAATCAATAGTGTCCAGGGTGCTATACAACATCCATCACATTCTATACCTCCTTCCAGACCCAAATCCACCACGTTTTTTGTCTGCCCGTCCTCTCCCCGCTCCCCACCGCAGGCTCTTTTCTCCCTCATTGGCACCAAGCTCCGGCCTTCTCCCACCGGGTTCTGCCCCACTTTCTGCCTTTCAGCACCAGCAGAAAACGCACTAAAGCTGCGGCTGCTGGTGCCAATCCCCCCGCCCCGCCGCAGGGCCGTGCCTGGAGGGGTTCCTGCCCTGTCACCGGGGGCACCGAGCCCCGGAGAGCCCGGCACCGCCCCTGGTTGGGAGGATGGACGGACAGACCGACAGCTGGCTCAGGGACACCGACAGCCACGTCAGGACAGGGGCACCGAGAGTAAACTAACCCGTTTCTCCCCCTTTGTATTTACTGCAAACACGGGCAATATCTTTATTTTTTCTCAGTGAAAGCCTCTATATTAAACTTCTCCGGATGCACATCTCCTAGCTACCCCTTCCCAGCCTAGAGCAGCGCCAGTGGCAAACCGCAAACACTGCCGAGGGCCAGAACAAGCCGCCGCTACCCTGCCCCTCCTGCAGATGCC
>VZTJ01003169.1:1167632-1189146 GCA_013397795.1 Orthonyx spaldingii
GGGCCCGGAGCGGCACCGCGCGGGGCGCCGCAGCCCAGGGCTGTGGCCCGGCCGCCGAACCTTGGGCCCGGCCGCGCGGCCCGCTAGGCCGTTCTGTCAGCGCTCCTCCGCCTGAGGCCGCGGGCGCCGCAGCGGCTCTGCCGGGACTCACCGCGTTCAGCACACAACAGCTGGGGAAAGTTCTCTAAAAACGCAGAGGGAATTTAACACCCGTGTCTTTCCAGCCGGAAATCGTGGAAACGCAATGAAGGCACGCCGATCCCATCTCTTAGGGGTCAGATCGAGTCATAATTCCCGATACAACACGTAAAATAACAGATCCTGGTCTACAAGCAGCACATTGTTCAAGTGCTGTGTTCGTGCCCTTTGGTTTATCCAGTGTGTCACCAGAAAGCTGATGCTTATTTCAGAGAGTCAGAATTCCAGGTTGGAAGGTGCCTCAAGGATCAGTTGGTCCAGCCTTTCTTGGCAGAGGCATGGTCTACACAAGATGGCTCAGCACCCTGTCCAGCCAAATCTTAAAAGTGTCCAGTGTTGGGCAATCAACACTTTGAGATTATTAGTCTATGTCAGGTAAACAGACTATAAAATATTCTCTCAGTTTTGGCCAGCTTTGATAATTTCACGGTGTGCTTCCGATTTTTGATACATTTTAGAAATCTAGCTATTCTTTCAGTGTCTGGTAAATTGAATATAGTCCTGGCATAATTTACTGGCTTGTGATGAGCTGTCCTCTTAAATGATTCTAGAAAATGGAGTAAAAACAATGTCTTAATAGCTAATAATCATCTCTTATAGGTTTTTTCCACTCCTATGCGGTGGAAGTAGATATAAAGGATGCCTCTAATGCTACGTGCCTGTATGCAGATTGGATGATGAGGTTCTTGATAACCTATGAATCAAACAATGGTGATTATGTAAGTATTTGGAGGTAACTCTTGCTGAGAACTGGATTTTGACCTGGATAAAAGTTTAAGCTCTTTTACCTAGGATGTTTGACTTCTTACTCTTTTTTTACTAAGTCAGTTGAGAAGAATATTCTTTATATAGCCCTTATAATACAAAGAATAAGTTCTCAGTCATACAAATGACTGAAAGTACCCTGTTGCTTTTAAATGATGTACACAAAACCTACCAAGTCTAACCAGTATCAGTGTAGTTATGTTCTTAGCCCAAGGAGGAACTGGAATTGCAGCTCAGCACAGTCAAGATTTACAGCCAAGTTAGAGCTGTACTTTGGTACTTAATCTGATATGGTTCCTTTCTCAGGCAGGTGTCAGGGAGCCTTTATCATAATTTTCTAGAATCACCTGAAATAATCTCACTTATTTTGTGCAAGGTTTCAACTAACTCCAGCAAGTTTATAATGCTGTCATGGGGAAGAGCTGCATGTGAACACATTTTAAATTACCCTTTTCTTCTAGAAAACCACAACCCTGAATTTGTCATCAAGTGTGACACACAATGGAAGCGTCTGTGGCAATGACACACAAGCTGCACTTGTGGCAGTGCAGTTTGGAGAAGGTCATTCTTGGAGCATTAACATCACAAAAACCAATGAAACTTACCAGGGAGACTTCATCACACTGACCTACAACACCAACGACACAGCTGTATTTCCTGATGCTAAAAGAAAAGGTAACGTTCAGTGTAGAATCTGACTTGCAAAGCAGTCTCAGCCACAAGTGTCAGACCTCGTGTACCTGACCTGGCTTGGCTGTTCCAAAGGTAGGAGGAATGTAGGAGTTAGTAATGACTGTAATGAGTTCTGTGTGTTGCCAGCTGCTGCTCCTTGTACCTGCCTGCTGGGTAGCAATGCAGACCACTTGGCTTCACTGAATGTGTAATTCCTGTAAGTGGAAGAGAAGGGGAAGGATAAATAGCTTTGATCTGTGAGGTGCTGGTAGACAGCAGGCACGTGGAAGATTAATTTCAGTGTGCACTACTTAACCTTCTACCTCGCCAAGCAATACAGTGTTAGGCTGCCTGTGTACCAATGCCTACTAATAATAGGGGTTTTTTTCTCCTTAAAAGCTTAAGTAAGAGGGTTCACCTTTCTAATAGCTTGTCTAGTTCTGCAAGCTTGGTTACTCCTGCATTACCTAGCACTTCAGGTCAGGACACATAGCGAAAACCTTCAAGAGAGCTTAGGATTGTTAAACTTAATTATCTCTTAGTCTTTGTCATGGAATTATATAAAACATAACACTACCTCTGAGTTCTTGTACTTCGTAAGGCATTAAAACATTTGTTCTTATTTGTAGGACCAGTTACTGTTCTTGTGAAGGATCCTTCGCCTCCAGTTCAACTGAATACTGTCTTCGTGTGTCATAATTCCTACTTTATTGAAGCAGACAATGTAACGCAGATTTTCTGGAATGTTACTGTGCAGGCTTTTGTTCAGAATGGCACAGTCAGTAAAAAAGGTGAGAATTTCAATTTGTGAAAGAGCTTTTTTGTATTGCACCTTAGTGCAGGGAGCAAAGTCCCATCATAAAAAGTCCACCAATTCTAACATGTGCTGTGTTTAATAATATTCATGTAAATATCTTCTAGTAGTTCTTTCCTTGTTCCTGGAAAAATAGATTAGGAGAACAGATTTAGTAGTGTGCTGTAATGTCGATTGTTTGCATGCCAAGGTGGGAGTCTGCTCAAGTGTGTACTCCAGTAATTGGGGTATTAAGAGTAAGCACTTGAGAACCACTGTTGCTGAGCAGATCATTTGAGTTTGAGGGGTTTTAGCTGATTGCCTTCCACTTCCAGTGCTGGCCTCTGCTGTTGCATTTGAATAGTCCAGAGCCTGTTGTCTCATCTCACAGCTCAGAAAAGAGCTGAGCACATCATCCTGCTGCATGCAGCATAATAGGGTCACTTGTCTACAGCAAATACATGTCACACTTTTATAACAACTCAACTGTCTTTGTGTGTTTCGCTTCCATGTGTCAGAGGCAAGTGATACTGAGTGTGGGTTTAAGACTGAGCATTACAGAATTTCTGAGAATAAATGGCAGCTGTACTTTGTTTGGAATACCGTGCCACAGTGCCAAGTTTGGGACTTCTGTCTTGGTGATCAGCAGACTCCCAGTGAGCCTAGATTTCAGCAAAGGCATTGGTGTCTGTGTTGAACTGATCTCTGAGTAATAAGACTTCAGTAAAATTTCAGCAATGAAATGGTGATTAAAATGTCTTTTCAGAGTCTAGATGTCCTGCTGATACACCTACTTCTGCACCTACTGTTGCACCTACTGTTGCCAATGTGACTACTGCATCTACCACTACTTTGTCTCCTGCTCCAACAACTGTTCCCAAGCCTGTGGAGAATCCAGACACAGGAAACTATTCTCTTAAAAGTGGAAATAAAACTTGTTTCCTGGCTACTGTGGGACTGCAACTGAATGTTTCGCAAGACAAGGTGCTTCTTTTTTCTTTTGAAGAGTAAAAGCTGCTGTAGTTATTCGGTGTGAAATCTGAATGCAGGGTATTTGCTTTGTACACTGCTGGCTGTCCACAACTGCTTCTAAGTATTATGTGTAGCACTTCTCTGACATCAGAACAGTTGTGTCTCATAATGCCTGTCTTCAAAAACCTTACTTGGATTCAACAGAATTTGTTACTAGGAATACTTGAACATGATTAAAAGTCTGGAACTTTCTTAGCTGTTATGGCTGTTGTTCCCTGCAGATACTGTCTTTCCCCTCAGAGGATAGCCTGTTGTGTTAGGGAACAAAGTAAGACTTCTCAAGCAATTTCTTTGCTTCAGTATTGCCAGCATGTAAATTTAACTCAAACAGCCTTGGTTCAGTAGCAGCCAAGCTCAGCTCTTCCTGCTGTCACATTTATGACAAGCTCTTCTAACTCAAGACTGTTCCTGACTGAGACAATGTATTCCAAAGGCAGCTGAATGTCTTTGATGTGCTTTGTCTGTATTTCAGCCTCTTCTGATCAACATCAATCCAAAGACAACTATCGCAGATGGTGCCTGTGGTAACACAACAGCTACTCTGAAATTGAATGATGGAAATAGCACACTGATTGGTTTCACATTTGCTGTTGTAAGTAACCTCTTTTCTTTTAAACTAAGTTTTCATTTAACAGCATTGTATGGTGATCACTCATAGTAAAATCCTCCTGTCACTTGCTGGTGGTAGGCTGTTCCCATATGGGAAGTGGAACTGGCCAGCTGAGTGCCTCAAGACAAATGGAGAACTGGGTTAAAGTTGTAGAAAATGTAAGACTGTTAAATGTGTTGGCTTCTGCAAAGCATGTGTTCTTAAAGTTACAAATGCAGAACAGCACACTGACACGTGGTTCTTGCTTCTTGAACAGAAAAATACAAGTGCAAGCGTACAAAAATTTTATTTGAGAGAGGTGAACGTTACGCTGCTCAACCGTCTGAATGGTTCTGGTAAGAAACAGTATCTGCCTTAAACAAATGTACTATTTTGTTAATGTCTGCATCAAATACTTGTGACTTTTTTTTCAGTGTTGTTCATGCTTACTGTTAGGTCCTACTTTATGTCTAGAAGTTGGTATGAACAAAAATAATAAGCAGAAATGGCTGTAAGAGTTACTTTAAACAGCAGTGTGGAACCACTCTGCAATTCCTGAAACTTCTGTTAATGGAGTCTCTGTATATTAAGAGAGCTTCTTTATAACTGTTTTCAGTAATGTAATTTTTTGAGGTGTGAAATACAATTGTACCAACTTTGGAGCATTTTTCCTAAACCAGCTGTTGTCTTCTTTGATTGAAGATGCTGCTGTATCTTCCAACCACTTGTACTTAACTCTCACTG
Source organism: Orthonyx spaldingii (assembly GCA_013397795.1). Classification (NCBI taxonomy): domain Eukaryota; kingdom Metazoa; phylum Chordata; class Aves; order Passeriformes; family Orthonychidae; genus Orthonyx; species Orthonyx spaldingii. The sequence goes on from VZTJ01003169.1 coordinate 1,172,426, forward strand.
GGAAAAGAGGCCAGTCCATCAAAAACTAAAGCATGCTCTTTCCCAAAACAAACATTGGTTGGTTTGTTTGTTTGTTTGAATTGCTTGTCATAGCTACAGCAATTAAAGAGCACTAAAGCTAAATCACTTGCAACTCTGCAACACTAAGATGAGGGGAGGTACAAGGAAAGCCTGATGTCATGTACATGTGAAAGAGGTTACTGCTAAGTACTGTAATAACTTCAGTCTCTGATTTCTGGTTAAGCAGATCAGTTCCACTTTGCACTACTTTGTTTTTCAGACTAGTCAGTGTTGAAGTCTTGGCCCTTCTAGATTCAGCTCTCAGTCTTACTGCGTTAGCAACTGTCTTGCATTTTCAGTGAACATGCAAATTGCCTTTCTTTTTTCCCCTCTGTTCAGTCATTTCTAGTGCAGATAACAGCAATTTCAGCAAGTGGGATGCTTTCCTTGGTAGCTCTTACATGTGCCGAAAAGAGCAAACTCTTCAGATTAATGAAGATGTTCAAGTACATACTTTTAATCTATGGATTCAGCCATTCCTTGTGGAGGCAAATAAGTTTGCTACAGGTAAGAGTTATGTTTTTGGTTTTAGTAATGCTTGCAAAATTCTTACTTACTGAAAAGCACCAGCATTAGGTGCAAGCACTTTATCACAGAAGCTCTTGTTCCAGTTTTTAAAAATACGTTTACATATACATAGAATGAAGAGATGTTCTGAGACTGACATTCAAGTTCAAGCAAAGCTTTGTGCTCACTTAAAAAATGTCTGCTAAGTGTGTGGTTCTCCTTCACAAAACTTGAATGAACTAGAGACACTGAAGGGGGACTTAAGTAGTGCCGTGCAGAACAGGTTAGAAGTTACCTGACAACATCTGGACACACAGCTTTTTGTAGCTCAAATATGTAACAACATTGGACAGAACTTTAGCAGAAGTGGACTTTGAGAATACTCTTAGGTGGTTTTTTTCTTTTTACCTGTCAGTCTGAGGAATAGGAGTGTTGGGGAAGAATGAACTGTTAGAGCTTCCTTCAGAGGCAGTGTTGAATATCCAGAACTAAAGAGAGATTCTGAAATGTTTGTTTGCTGCATTATCTTGATCTTGTCTGGAGAAAACTGGAATGTCTTAAATTATTTCTTAATATTTAGTGCAAACTGGTCTTTGTGCTTAATGATAATACTTGCAGCACAGTCTTATTGGACTAGACTGATCTGTAGACACGTAGATTGAAAAGTTCTGTTTTTAGACAGAAGTAAGAACTCTCCAGATGTGTGTAGGGTAAACAGTCTTTCTAAAGAGCTAGGGACCCATTTCACTCTGTAGTTAAAGTTGCAGCTAGCTTTCTTCTAATTATAGTTATTTTGTCTGTCTAACATGTCTTCATTCTGGATAGATTCTTGATACCAAATCTAGGTCACTTTTTATCCTTAATGAGTGAAAGCATCAACCAGACTTGCCGTAAGTATGAAATAGATAAGCTTGGTTCTTGCATATAGAAGAATGGCTGCTCCCTTGTCTAGTGCAGATCTTGTGCACAGGAAAGCTCATACACCCATAGCTTGCTATAGGTTATCAAACACACCACATGATTATAATGCTTAAATGTGCTAAATGTACAGATGAGACCTCTGCAGTTCTTCCTCTCTTAGTTTAAATAATAACTTAATTTTTTAACACCTTCGTATGAAGGAAAACAGATTTTTAAACCACACTTGGCAAGTATTCTGTCTTTATTTATTCCTTATTGCAACCTTTTTCTCGCCTACAGCCCAGGAGTGTTCGCTGGATGATGACAGCATTCTAATCCCAATTGTAGTTGGTGCTGCACTTGCTGTCTTGATTGCCATTATTGTGGTTGCTTACATAATTGGCAGAAGAAAAAGCTATGCTGGATATCAAACTTTGTGAATCTAAGTGTGATTCCTGTTCTGTTTTCGCTCTAAACAAAGCAAGTGCAAGTTCTGAAGTCAAAAAAAGACCCAAAACTTAGGAGTAATTACTAGCCACATCTAATTGGAGTTGAGAAACAAAGGGAGAATGTTTATCTCAGATGAAGCAGAACTACACTTTGATTTCCTGCCCTAAGAAGACGACGTGGGTTTCATAGCTGTTTTGAAGATGCCAAATACTGGATGAATTGCTAGGCTAAGGATTTCATCTTGCAAAAAATCCTAAAGCATTTAGGATTTATTTCTGCTTTTTACAAATAGTAGCCTGAAACAAGAACACATTCTGAACTGATGTGCATTGGGCAACTCCCAGAATAGCATAGAATTTGTACTTGCTTCTCTCCTCTGCGTTCTTAGTTGTTGTCGTAATTGTGGGTTAAGCTGGCAGCATTAGTCACTCTGTTGACTTGTATTTGACAAGGATTGTCTGATGCCCAATAACAACTTCGTTTTCCGTAGGATTGTACTTCAGGCTGGTGATTAAGTGATCTCTTGAAGTGGCAGCAGTAACTTACTTGCCTTTGTTAGGATTTGAGTAATTTACTCCTGCCTTGGTGTAATTTCAGGAATCATTCCTATACCGTGGCTGTACAAACAAAATGAGTAACTTGCCAAATGGTGAATACATGAGAAGACTTCAGTGCCTTTTCCAGATGCTTTCAAAAAAACCCTGTTAGGCACTGAATTCTTTATTCTTCAGTATACTTTGGCAATCATCTAAAATACTCACCTAAGGCAGACTTCTGCTGAATTAATGCAAGCTTTTTTTGCTGGCATCAGTTTAAAGGGAATAACCTTTCTAAATATTCCAGAACTTTAAAGTGCACTTAACTTCATACCATACTCTGCACAGAACTGGTCTGTCTTGTTGCTTCGAATGACCATTGTTTAAAGATGCTTTCATTTAATGAGCCAGTATCTGTTGTTGCAGCTTGAGCTGTTTTTAAATCTTCATCTTGAATGGCTCTCTGCCAGTCAAAATTCACGTTATAACTGCTCGCCATTGGCACTCTGAACATTTAATGCACTTTGTGTTGGATTGTTTGCAGTGTAGCATTTGTTAATGTTGAGAATGCAAAAGCCAAACAAGTCTGAGATGGACCCACAACACCTGTTTTTCCTTGCTGTATGGAAAGAATAACTAAGTTAAAAAAATGCCGTGCAACTGGACTGTTCTGAAACCGCAGCTCTGTAGAGACTAACCCTTGATGCACAACTTTTCTCTGGGCTCCTTGTGCTGTAATGCATATTCTTACTGCATGGAAAAAAAAGAGTCTTTTAGACTTTTAGATAAGTGTGGCTTTTTTGCATATGTCATAACATGAGCTGCCTAAACTAGTTACTTAATGAACTCATTGTCTCCCCCTTTAGAATGAGTTTAGCCTGCATCAAAGCTGCTCTAGTGTTTTATTAGTGTTCTCTAGGGTTGTAGAGATGTCTGTGGCATGTTTGTATACAAGTCATAAAATACACTTCTTTCGGTAATGGTTTGGGTTTGGTTGATTTTTTTTTTTGTAAAGACGGTTTACTCCTGACACTAGCCAAGGAAGCACAGAAGGGTGGATAATGCTTACTATAGCCTGTAGTCTACAGCTTGAATTTTGCATCAGTTACTGAAATTCATTTTAATGAAAGTGGGGAACTGCTATAAATTTAATCATGAAACAAGCTTCACGACTTACCATTTTAATTTTAAAAATGGATCTAATGACTTTCATATTAATGTGTCCTCAAATGCAGAAGTTCATATAGATTTTTTTAGCTTTTTTTTTTTGTGAGTGATGTTCAGTGGCACCAGTTAAACATGAATTTCTGTTAAGAAGTAATCATCACACTATTCTTCTGACCTTGCAAATTTTTGAACTGTACACAGTTTCCAAGTGACAATATAGAAGATTCATGCAAACTGCTTCCTAAAATCAACACTAGAAATACCATTGCAAAAACCTGTACTTATATTGGCTCAGAGTTTTATGTACTGATGTGCAGGTAACTGGTTCAAAAAACATCAGTTTCACCTGACTTCCTGTTGTTATAAAACCACTAGTTTTCCTGTATGTATTGCTCCATAGGGAACTGTCAGTCTGTTTAACTTGTGCTCTAAAAAATAAAGATTGTTCTATTTCTTAAGGAAACTTGTTCACATTTTTTAACTGATTTGAAAACGGACGTCTTGTATTGTCTTTTTTTAAAGAAAATAAACTCAATGAGTAAGGTGAAATCTAATCAGTCTATATCTGAGATTGTGTTACATAGCTGATGTTGTTCTGATCTGTGGAAACAGCATTTAAATTGTGGATGTGGAATATTAATGCGTATAACCTATTACAGAGTGTGGTTGGTTTAGTGCCTTATACACAGTTTACTAAATATTGTATTCTAAAATGGCAAGATTTCTGATATTTTAGGTTAAAGATGTCGTGCTAATAGTCCTCAAAAGAAGCATTTCTAGCCAGTGAATGATGGGATTTGGGTTTTGGAAGGGACATTTTGTTTGCTCATTTGTTCCCTGCTTTGGTTTTTTGTTTGGCTGGTTCTTCTAATTTTTTAATTTACCACACTGCTCTCTATTTCTTAGCATATGTCAATAAAACACAAAATTTGGGGCTATTGGTTGAATCTCATGATTGGAATTAAAAGGGAAGGCAGCTTTTATACTGGGGCTAAAAGAGTTTTGGGCCAAGATTTCTGATTATTTTGAATGGAGACACGTTCAGGCACATCAGTCGAAAAAGCTGTTCCTGCTGGCCCGAAGGCAGAGTCTGCATGTTGGGCTGTAGTTACCAATTCTGCACTTGAAGACACCTCTCTGAAGCTTCTAACCACTGTACAGTAGCCATACCTGGATAGATGTGTGCCAGCAAGGATGGAATGTTCCTGGTATGAAACCTTAACCCCTTTTTCACCCCGGGAATGCCATAGTGTGATGTGTACTGCAGCCATCTCCTTCTTTTGAAGAAGAGAGGGAATTTCTGTCACTGCCTGCTGGGCACCCTTCATCCTTAGCAAATCCATTCGTGTTTAGTTCATTACCCAGCATCTACCAAACTATCTATGTTGGTGTTTAGTGTACAAAGACGACATCAAATGCGTGTCTCTCTTTAAGATGTTGAAATATTTTCTCAGAATATTTTGAAATAGCTGTATGAGGTGCACAGTTCCTTTCCTCTTGGTTTTTTTTTTTTCCTTCCAAGTATTGCTCTGCTTGGCAGTCGGTGCCTTCAGGTAGTGTGAGTTTAGTACTTTCAGCTATTGAGCCTCCACGTGTTGTTCTCCTTGCTCTAGTAAAAGGCTTTGTATAGTATTTCGAGAAGGGGCCATGGCAAGTGTGAGCTGGGCTGTAGGAAGCGAAAGCAACACAATACATTTCCCATAATTAATGCTGATTCCATGAAAAACAGCAGCCACCTTTTGAGGAAGCATTGACTGTGTGTGATGCTCTGTCCTAATTAAAAACTCAAACAAAATAGTTTTATGAGGAGTGCAGCTTTGTGAAACACATGTAAGTCAGGCACCATGCCAGTGCTGGAGAAGCCAGGCACGGCCTCCTGCCTTACCCAACCTCTCCTGGCACAGGCAGGTGGAGCTCTGCTCTCCTTACAAACAGGGTACGATGCCAAGCCCTGCCCCTGAGCTCGAAACCGGTTCCCAGCGTGGTTTGCTAATTATTGATGAGTGTTTTTATCAGCAGGGAGCTCCTCACATATTTTACAACCTGTGTATTAAAAACCACTGTAGCATTATAGCTGTCTCTTCTATTTTTCCCTCTGATGTGGATTTCAGAGAGGTCTATGTAGTTCTCAGCTGAAACTAATAACCCTTTTGTATGGAAAATAAAGCTCTCCACCCCAAGAGTCTTTCAGTGTTTTCCATGCAGTGCCTGCAGCACATTTATCCTGGCTGTCTCTTGTAGCTCTTACAAAATTTCTACTTTGTTACTTGGATTGTCCCTTATGTCTTCATGTCTAGAACCCAGAGGAGTGCAGATGACTGAGGGTTGGGAAGGCCCCTGAACAAGGCAGTAATGCACCACTGTGGGGTTTTTGTTGCTTTATTGCTGCTAACTCCAAGGTGTGGTCAGCTAATGCATGCTCAGACTGCTGGTTTGTCCTCACATTTCTAATCTGTCTGCTTGCTAGAGGAAGCTGAAATTAAATGCACAAATTAAATGTACAAATCAGAAGAAATTTTTACCAATATAAAGGATGTGTGTAGTAAACATGTTCAAACAAATCAATCTTTCCATCAATTCTTTCCTCAATACTGATTTTACTTTATATGTCTTACTGTATCTAATACAATGTAATTTCTCAAAAATGCCTGTTTGCTCCTTGCTTTCTTTGGTTTCTAATGCTTGATTTCCCTTACTAATTTATTCTCCCTTGCTTTTTTTGTTTTTCTTCTTTCTGCAGCTGAAGAATGCATTGCTGATTCTGACCTGAACTTTCTTATTCCCATCGCAGTGGGCGTGGCACTCGGATTCCTTATCATTCTTGTCTTTATATCTTACATCATTGGAAGAAGAAAAAGTCGTACTGGCTATCAGTCTGTATAATCTCTTAATTCCATCTCTGTTGCCCACCTTCCCTCTTTTCTCCCCTTTCCCAGACTCCCTGATTTGCCCCTTAAAAAAAAAATTAATTCATGGTCCGTTTATTTAAAAAAGTTAAAATCACTTCATGACAGAATAACATGCCATGAGTCTGAAGATGAGTTGCAGAAGCTACTGTATGACTGGAGAAAGAAGGTGTTCTGAGCACCCTAGAACTGAGCAGAGTTGCTGTGTGTCCCTGTGGGAAATGTGATTATTTTTAGTAAAGAAGACATCTACAAAGCTTTCTGTCATTTAATCTTTTTATACAAGAAAATTTCTAGATGCCTACAGCTTGCCTTGGTTAATGCTAAAGCTAAAACTATAATTAAAAGTGTGAATGCTGTGTCAAAAGGGACTGTACATGCAGTGGGAAAGTGAATACCCAGCTCTTAACAGACTTCTATTGGGAACTTGGCATATGGCTGTTCTTGTGAATCAGCCTGAATTTCCTATTCCTTCTGAATGTAAAAGTAGTACCTGATCTCACTAATACACTGACATAATATGAGAAGAACATCTGATTCTTCTAGTAAATTAATTTGTTTAACATCATATAGAGAAGCTGACTGCTAATGTAACTTGAAGAGCTCTGCACTAGCATAGTGTCTAATTTGCCAAAATAAGGCTCAGGCCTGGACAACTTTGGCTACTCAGAAAAGGCAATGGTCTGCTGAAGGAAATGTCTCCTGTGCTTTTTTGTTGAACTGCATTTTTCCTTTTGTTCTGAGCTCAATTGTGAAATGAGGGTAGGAGGCTGGAATTTCACTGGCTGCAGTTTCTCTCAGCTTTGATTCTGAACATAAAAGAAACTACACAGTGTTGGTCCATGTGAGGCTCAAAAGTATTTTGAGAGCACTCAGACTGACTAAGAACACAGATTGCTCAGAGATTCCTGCAGTTCCTTTGACAGCTTTCATAGGTTAACGGGATCACTGAAAAGCTGTGATCTCTGAATGCAAGTGAAGATATAAAACCTTTCAGGTTTGATAGAATCAATCTGCTTTTAACCTCCTCATTACTGCTGTCTCAGTGTAATAGCACTAAATTTCTAGCAGGAGGGATGCTGGTCAGAAATTAATATCAGTATAGTGAAGAAAGTGACTTCCAAAGGAATAAGAGCATCTTACCTGTTTGAAGATGCTTTCTTTGTTATTAATGCCATACCTTTGCAATTCTGTGTTCCATATCTAAACTGTATCAAAATCGAAGTTAGAAGTTTGTGGTTGTGTTCTGCTTCATTCCCATCAGGTTCATGTTGATGGAATGAAAGAAGCCTCTTGCTCTTTAAACCTTTTTGGTCCATCTTGGCAAAAGCCTTTTGCAGCCAGTAAACCCCGATTTCCAGCTGTGGGACAGCCCAAGAGCTGCCAGGTGTGCAGAGAGCTCCTGAGGGCACACAAAGTTCTGTCCTCTGCAGCAAGTGTTTACTAAAACTGCTTCCATATTTAATCTCTTTGTGCATTGACCCTGTATCCATGTTGTGGGGAAAGCACCTTCAATAATTCACATACACAAAGGTGACAGTCAGCACTGACGTTTCAGCAACTCACAGTAGCTGGGTATTGAGGGGAGTTTTCCAAAGAGTTCATTTTGATGTTTGAGAAATACCTGTACATTCAATTACTCTTGTCCTCACAGTGACCAAAGATACACTCTACCTGATTCTGACTGAAGTGATTCCATAGTACAAATGGACTCTTGGACCAAGTTATCTTCTTTTTTAGGAATGTAGTTAAATGCTGCTGAGTTGGACTGTGTGCTTCGGGTTTCTTTATCTTGGTCTCTTCTATTGTACCTTTGCTCTCATAAGACTTGATTTCCCTGCCAGTGTTAAATGGAATTATTTCGGGTGGCATTTTATGAGTACACCCACTTGTGAGTGTGGTGCTTCTGTGCTGCCAGCAGATGGATCACAGCTATGTTTTCATGCTGGGATTGCAGACTGAAGCATTTAACATCACTTTTGCTAGACTATCTTAGTAAAATGTGGTCATTTCCTAGATGCAAACACATACACATATATATATTTTGTATATACATAGAAAGTACTATTTTGAGCTTCAAGAGAAGTCAAAAATTGATCCAGCACTTTGAGGTTGTTGCAGCATGAAGAGTGGTGTGTACAATTTTACAGATCTTGAAATTACTGTACCGAAAGCAGAATATGTGTATGGAAAATAAAGTTAATTATCACGTTTATAAAGCTTTGTTTCAGTGTAAGTAGACGTGAATGCCATTTCTGAGCGCTTTTCCAAAGGGATTGTCAGGGTGCTTGGATCTGGATGTTTTTGGGGAAATAGAAGCTTTTGCTTGTAAGCTATTCACACATTTACATCCAGTTCAGTTGATTTTTGTGTTGATTTGGTCAAAGCATGGGTCCATCATCTGCTAAAAGACCACCTCTTTCAACAGAATCTTTGCAACAGACAGATAGGAAATAGATATTAAAGTTTTATCTTGTTGCTAGTGTGAAGGCTGAAAAGGTTAATTTGATGGCGTGAAACACAATGAGTTTGGTTTCCTTTCAAGACCCCACAAATATAAATGCTTTAAAAGAGCTAAAGCAATTGGCAGACAGAGAAATGCTTGTGAGTTTAACTTACTTCTGATGTCAAAAGAAGAGCCACTCCCACCGCAGCATCCTCCTTGGCAGAAGCCAGTTCTGTTGGTCAGAAGATGCCCTTGCAGATAATTTGTGCAGGCAGAATGAATACGTTGCTCTGGTTCTGTCAGTGCCATCTGAGTAATGACATCTGAGCAGAATTAGTTCCTAAACTACCTCGGGTTCAGGTATTTAACAGTTCTTAATAAAGAGGTTTTGCCAGATGGTTGGTGTGATACCTGGTGAAGAGTGAGTGTTATTGTACTGGGCTCCTGAACTCTTTGGTCTGAGAAAGTTTATCAAGTGCTCAAAATTCCAGGATCTTGTTACATGTGCTTGGAAATCCAGTTCCTAACTGGCAGCACAAGGAGCTAAAATCACAAACTACATCTCTTAACACCAGTGTTTCAAGAATTAGCATAGAATTAATTTTACTGTAGTCACTTTATTTTAAATACAAAAAATCACTTCTTAGAGACTGATATTGATCAGGAAAGGATGGCTGATAAAGTACCTGGACTATGGATGTAGGACAGGCATACCATAATGCCCCTGTTCAGTCAGTAATTTTAGTAAGTGTGCTTTCCAAGTGGTGCATTATCCCAAGGTGTCCTGTCCTGCTGTGTTCCCACAGCTCCCAACCAGCAAAGTGCAGCTGCCTCTGTCACATCCGAGGGAGGCAGGGGCTCCTCAGGGCAGCACGCTCTGCTCAGGCAAGGACAGCTGTGTGTCACTGGCCTGTGGGGTGACAAACTGATGCCTTCCCTCACACCAGCACTGACCCCTTCACCGTGACAGGACTGAGCATTTCCCTGCATTCTGCTGCAGCGTTACAGCTGTGACCTCTCTGGAACTGGAAGGAACAGGTCTGAAAGCTTTGGGCACTTCTGTGCCTGATGAGGAGGCGCTGCCAGCCTGTGAACTGTGACAGGAGAGAAGAGCTCCTCTCACTCATCCCTGTCCAAGAGTCTGGCTGAGGATTCCTGGGGCAGAGAGAAGTACTGGAGTGAGGAGGAGGGAGGGAGAAATACATTAATCTTCCCACTTTAGAAAGGAACAGCTGGAGAGGTTCAAGGGCAAATTATTTTCTATGCGGCCCTTGCTCAACTGCTGAAAAAGCTGTGAAATGCTGCAGTCAAGATGCTTCTGGGGCCAGAGACCCTAGAAAGCAATTTGAGAGCTGCCATTTTCACTTTTCAACTCTGTTATTGCAGGCATAATGCAGATTTTTTTTTTTTTCTTTGTTTTTTGAAGGAAAACTTGATTTTTTTTTTTTTTTTTTTTTTTTTTTTTTTTTTTTGCTGTTTATTAATTTAACAAGAATAGTGCTAATAAACTACCCCCTTTTTAGCTTTTGCCTGAGAAATGTACATAAAACTATGCTAAAAATTAAAATTTAAAGCCAGGAAAGATGTGTTCCACAGGGATCACTCATAAAAGACTTTAGGAAAATAGCATTTGGATACCACAGGTTTTTTTCAATCAAAAGTGGAGTCTTTTGCAGGTTCTCTGCCCAGGGGAAAACTTTTAATTTTTACTAATAATGATTTACATCAGAAGATGAAAAATGTGGATCCACGCCCCATTGTATCTCATTGGTTTCCTAACTATGAACAAAAATAAATTAACAATAGTCTCCATGTGCCTGTTTTTCCTAGCAGAAAAAAATGCTGGCTTGATGCTTTAAAAAGGAAAAGCCTCTGATTGACCTAACCTAAGTGCCTGGTGCTGGCAGGGGCTACTTCCCAATGCTGAGTGTGAAGATGATTCGGCCCAGGAAGCGGTCACTGTTCAGGTCATTGATAATTCCTTTCCCATGCAGACTGCACTGAATGGGGACCAAGTAATTCCTCTGCACATCTGTAAAGTGCATAGCCACCAGTGGGGAGGTGTAGTTGACCTGGAAAGAAGGGAGATTGAAGTGTAATATTTGAGAGAGCAGAAAAGCAGGCAGGGCTTTTTTGTTCAGTAAAATAATGCATAAATTGTTCCTGGTTCCAGGCATCTGAGAGTGTCTGCCTGATGTCCCTCAGGGTCCCTCAGGATGCTGGAGCTGAGCCTTTCTGTGTCTGTGCCTCAGCAAGATGGGATCACGTTGGAGTTTTGCATTACACATTGCACTGCACATTGCCTCTGGGGTCATTGCCCAGGACAATACTGGACAGTGGGACTCTCAAATGCTTTCTGCTGTCCTAAAAACCACACACTCACGCACACACTCACACACACTCACACACTGTTACACACACACAGTTTGTCAGACTCAGAAATAGAGTTCTGTAATCCCAGTGCCCGTGGCCTCCGTCCTGCCCGCATCTGCCCAAAATAGCCCAAAACCACATCTGGACCCTGTGCAGCAGCTCCTGCCCTCTCATTCCCAAGGAGGCAGAACAGAGGTGCCAGACCCTTACTCACGTGGGTGAACTTGCCGTAGTAGGGATAATACATGAGGTCAAAGGTCCCGTTCCCAGGGTAGAAATCCACCGACCTGAGGTGACTCTCATTCCCTTTCTGTGATCAGAAAAAAAGAGAGGCACACATACACACCCAGCACATGGGACACAAAATACAGCTCGCTGCAGAGCTTGTCTCAGAGCAAATGTCCCTTGCCAGCCCCCGGCTGAGCTCAGCTGTGCTGTGATTGCTGTGAGCCCAGTCACTGCCCTGCTTCCAGCCAGGGAACAGTGGAGCTGTGGAGGCACGGGCAGGGTTAGAGTTTGCTGCCTGTTGATTCCCTACTGTGCCTTTGCACTCTAAGGGTGTGATCCAGCAGCTGCCTGGGCAGTGGGAGCCCTTCCTTCACCGCATTGCTGTTGGCTTGCAGGGTGCCCCCAAGACTCAGGGTGCTGTGGAGCAGCTGGAGATGGATATGAGCAATTCCTACATCTTCCCACTGAGCTCCAGGCTCTATCTGGGACCTGGCACCCAGCCCCGCAGGCTGCCCCAGGGGCTGAGCAGAGTGCTGCCCAGGGGCTGCAGGAGCAATGTGGGAAGCAGGAGACTGGTGACCCCTGTCACTCTCAGCAGACTGGCCTCCAGCTGTGCCCAGACACGGGGCAGCGCTGGGCCCTGTGAGTGTTTGTGGCTAAAATGAGGACAAATCATGCTGAGGCCCATCAGGAGGAGACATTTGGCCTTGTACCCACCACACTGCCCAGCACACAGGAGAGCATTACCTGCACTTTGCAGTCCACACTCACGGGGACCCCGGCACCAGGGCGGTAGCCTATGATCTGCAAAAGCAAAAAACATCCATGCTTGCATGAAATGCAGCACTAAGCACGTGCTGCCTCCCTTCTCCAGGACTTAAACCTTTCTGGAGCCAGTCACGTTGCTCAAGGCAGGAGCTGTGTGTCTCTGCAGCAGGGTCTGCCACCCCACACAGTGCAGCCTGCCCGTGGCTGAGTGCCAGATTGCTGCCTGAGAGCAGGGGCAGAGCAGAGAACACAGAGACACCCTGAAGTAACACAGCCTCTTCCCCACACAGTTCACATCTCCTCCATGCTTATTTTCTCAGCAGTGACCACTGAGCCATTGTGCTGTTAGACTTCAAAAAAATTCTAAGAAAACTCCCATTGTAAAGCAGCTGGGGCCTGGGGTGTTCCTCTAAAGCTCAGTTCCTCGTGAAGAAGGGCCTGGCAGAAGACCCTCCAAACACTAAGGCCTCAGCAAATCAAATGAAGCAAGTTTCATAGTGTTTCTTTTTCATGTCTTTTAGCAGACATGGCCAGCAGGTTTGGGGGTTCTAGTTCCCTTTTCCCCTGGGTCTGAGAAGTGAAGGAGTTTCAGTCCCTGTGTGGCCTTCATCACACTGGGATAACCTAAAGGAAGGAATTAAAACAAGCAGCTTTCTCTGTACCCGGTTCATCTTCAGCAGGATGCAGGGCTGGCCTTTAGAGTAGCCAAACGTGGGGTCCTGGATGCCAGAGCAGTTCTGCAGCAGCGAGCGCTTGAACTGGCAGGCCTTCTTCTCCTCACTGTCACTTCCCCCTTGGATGAAGTACTGGCCTGGGACACACTCGATATTCTTCTCCTCTTGAACTTTGTCATCATAAGCTGGTGGGGACCAAGAGACTCATTAAAACCCCCTGAGACCTGCACAGACCCAAACTCTCAGAGGACATCCACACGTGAAGGGCGTTAGGAAGTCACACCTGGAAAGGCAAAGCTCCCTGCCACAGAGGCTCCTGTGGCCTGGTGAGCCTCCCTTTCCAGATGAGGCTCGTGAGATGCCCAGGAGGAGACCCCTGTACCTCATACATGTATCCATGGATAAAAACAACCTCACCACGGCTCCCAGGGTGCCAAAGAGCTCACCTGCTAGGAAGTGGTGCATGCTGTCCACATAGGGCTGCCACGTGTTGGGCTGGGACACATTGAAGGCAATGGTGAACCCATTCAAGTACGGTCTGATCATCACTCCTGGAGAAGGAGACAGACCCTGGTAAAGCAAACGTGGGTGACCAGCCAGGGGCTTGGGCTGTGTGCTGCAGGGGCTGATGCACTGTGACTGGGCTTGGGGCTGGGCACAGGCATGAGAGAGGCAGCACCAGCTCACAAATCAACTCTCTCCTGAACCTATTGATTCCTCACCTTCATTTCATCCCTGGGGAACACCATGCACATCAGAATATCCCAGGAAACATGGGAGATATGGAAAGTCTCAGTAGTGTTATGGGTTAGTGATGGGCTTGGGGTTGCACAGAATGGCTGCAGGTCCCCTGTGTTCTCAGCTGTGTGGCCAATTCCAGACAGGGAGTAGGAAAGGGGCTCTTGTGTTCCCCACCAATACAAAAACACAGGGAAAATGCTGCGTCTGACAGAGGGAAAGGATTTTCTGAACATTGTCTTGCCAGAACTCCCCCAAATAATAATGCATAAAAGCTACTCTTGATTTGCCTTTTATTTTGAAGGCTTGAGTTATAAAGGGCCAGCAGCTGAAATACATCAGCATCACCTATGGAATGCCTAAACTTGGCTTTTACCTTAGAATAATGATAACAATAAACAGTGCAATTAGAATAACAATTAGTATCATCAGGGTGAATGCTTCCCGTGGGGCTTTTTAGGATATCTGATCCTCTGCAGAGAACCTGCAGCTCTGCCAGTGCCCTGAGGTGAGAACACCCTGCTTTACGGAGGGCTGGGTGACTGCAGGAGTGCACAGCTCCAGCAGGGCTTTGCCTGAGCTCCTGGCCATGCCATTTGGGTAGGACACTGATGGACAGAGGTGCCCAAGGCCAGGCTGGCTGGGGTACGTACCTGGCGGAGACACACGGTCCTGGAACCTGGGCGTGTAGGGGCTCAGCGTGAGCAGCATCACGTACAGGCAAAAGGCAAACATTCCCGCCAGGCACGTGTAGAAAATGAAGTAAAACAGTAAGATCAAGCCTGCAAAAGAGACAGGCATGTCGCTGTTCAGGCAACCAGAGCACATCCCGTGGGATGTGTCCCACAGGGAGGCACAGACGTGCTCAGCACGGCGTCCTCTGCAGCTCCGAGTCCGTGGTGGAGGTGGGAGCTTGCACCCCCAGCCCTGCACACAGACCCTGGGGGTTCTGGGTTCAGGACTGTCAGCTGCTTGGGGGCCAGGGCAGCTGCTGTTTGCTTCTGTATCCCTTTTGCTACATGGCCCTTCCGAGAGCTGTGTCAGGAGCAGGTCTGTGTGTCCACCTGCCTCAGCTCTCTCCGACAGATGGGCCCAACATTCCCTCTTGCCCTTCCCACCCCCTCTTGGCATGGTAATGTGCAAAGGTTCCCAGTGGCTTCAGCACCTCCAGACTCCTGATGGGGCTGTGGGGTGATTCTCCTGCCCTGACTCCTGTCCCCTGCATGGGAGGGACCCTGGTGCTGGGACTGAGCAAGCGGCATCGCTCAGGGCTGCACCAACACTGCCTGTTCCATAGCGCAGACATTCAGGAATGGGTTTGTTTTTCCTGTGGACCAGTCTGATGGCTGAGGATGTCTCAAGAGGCCACAGCCTATGAATACAACCCAGCAATTCAGAAAGCAAAGTGAAGCCCTAACCCAAATATTTCCCAGGAGAAACGTTCCGGCAGCTTGGAGGGAGCCCTGGGAACACAGATGTGCACTCCTGCCGTGCTTCTGCCAGGGCCACCATGCTGGGAACCTCTGTTGGGGCTGTGTCCTGCTGAGGGCCAGGCTGGGGCAGGTGGGACCATCACTGCTGCTGCTGGCACAGAAGGGACAGTGTCAAGCCTTGCCACAGTGATGCTGGATGGTGCCTCTGCCCCAGCCTGGCAGAGCCGGAGCTTCTGCTGGAGCACCAAGATGATGCTTGTTAGGACCTCTTCCCGCTACCACCATGTTTCCTGCAGTGCAGAAGGGAGTGTTGTCACCAGCAGCGAGGGGGGTGCAGCCTTTCCCGGGGCTGGGGCGTCCAGGGATGATCCTGTGGCCAGCTGTCTCCCTGCATTTTGGGAGTGCAAGTCCCCTGAGGCCCCCGTCCCAGGGGACACCTTCAGAGCCAGCACAGATGAGCAGCCCCAGGCTGGGCAAATTCCCTCCTCCTCACCCATGAGAGTGGGAAAGTTCGGCTCCACTTACTTCCAAATGCTCTCACTTTAAAATAAATTTTGATTTTCATAGTAGCTTCTCCTGCCCCCCTGTAGAGACATGTGAGCACATGTGTGTGCACCAAGGGTACATATGTTCATGGGCAGGGGTCATACAGCAGAGCACAGTGATCCCAGGGAACAGGAGGATGCTGCACCCCCTCAGTGCTGCCAGCACTGCCAGCAGCAGCCTGCTGGCCTCACATCCACACCAGACTGAGCAAACCCTCTCACAGGGATCTTCTCAGCACCTGGAAGAGCCTCCAGAAAACCAAACCCACATCATTAAGCACTGTCACCCTACTGCTCCCACACTTCAGTCTATGCCTTCCCATCCAGCAAAAAGCAGAAAACTGTTCTGCCTCTGTGGCCAGCAAAGGGCACAGGAGAGCAAACATCATTGTCAAGACCTGTCCCAGACTCATGCTTGCAGGTTTTCAGACTCCTCTGGTGCTGGTGGGCAGCTTCCTTTGTTTCTCCCAGCTGTCACCACAGGCTTTGCAGGAGACCCAGAGCCCTTGGCAGGGGCATGGGAGGCTGTGGGATTTGTGGCACATTGCCAGTGCCAGCCAAGGGCTGCAAACACCAAGCAGCAGCCCCTGGTAGTTCACAGACTTACACTGATGGACATGCAGGTGGCTCTGGGTCATGCTGGGATTTCTACTCTGCCAAGGGGGCTGTGTGCTGGCAGGACAGAGCTGCAAAGGTGGGAGGCACCACGTGTGCTGTGGCACCTTGGTTCTGGACAGAGCCTGCAGCATTGCTCACCCCACAGGCTGCTCTTAACCACCCAGGGCATCTCCAGACTTAGTGGTAATTTTTGAAGTACACACGGATGCAGATAATGTAGACAGGGCACTCAGAACCGTCAGAGCTGGCACGTCCCAGTCCTCTGGCTCTGACAGCACTGTGGGTTCTGCTGTGGGCACCCTGTCACTACCTAGGAAGCCATGGGGTGACAGTGATGACCAGCCCTTCCCTTCCCTTCCCTTCCCTTCCCTT
>VZTJ01003169.1:1195545-1231327 GCA_013397795.1 Orthonyx spaldingii
GGGGGGAGGGGGGAGGAGGAAGTGAATCAAGGGCGGTTCAAAGATACGCATTATTGCAAACTTTTAAAGTAATCTGGAAAAACCTGCTACAGCCTTGTCTTTAGAGTGGCTTATATAGGGCAACTATAACAAGAGGATGTTTCTGATGCTTAAAAGAAAAATGATCCTTCTAAAACCAGTGCCCGTTTGCAGTGCCATTTTAGCAAAAGCAATAGCCAGGCTATGGATAGCATTTATTTCTTTACAGCTCCCTAACAGAGTTAAGCACAGTGTTTTGGATCACCTTGTCTGCTTACGTTGTGGTAAGCACTGCAAGTTTTGGAGTATCCGTTTGGGATAAATCACAGAGAAAAGGCAATTGCTGTCTCTTAAAATCAGAGATAGCAAAGCTGCCGTAGCTCAGCTTCTGTGCTTACCAAGCCCAGGAGCAAAGAGGAAAATTATCTGATGGGGAGTACTTTCAGCAGAAATTAATGTTGAGGGAGAGGATTTTGTCAGAGCAGCTCTTCAGCAGCTATTACAGAGGTACTGGGTGTGAGTCCATGTATGCTGAAGCAGCTGCAGGCATCCTTACAGAAGTACAAAACCACTTTCTCCCTACATGCATAGAAAAGTGTTTTCAGAAAAGAAAAAAATGTAATTAATATCCCAATACAGAGCTGAAGTGGAGGTAGTCACATTATCTCTTCAGTTTCACATCTCTCTTCAATATTAAGTTAGAAGATTATGGCTGGTTTTGTCAGAACTTGAAATAAAAGGTTTTATTTTGGGGGGTTTTTTTAATCTTACAAGGAATATTGAAAAGCTTTGAGAAATTTTGCAGTTGAAACCTTATGTTTATCTTCTCTATCGAATGTTGGTGTCTGCCAGTCCTGAGCTGGGAAACAACATAGAAATTAAGAGTGAAAAACACAATGGTGCTGAAACAAACACAGCATTCTATAAAAGGTGTTTCAAGACACGTCTTTTAGAGTGATTTTCATGGTAACTTTTTGTAGCATCTGTGCTGGCTGTGCAGGAGCACTGGTTTGGGTGTGCAAGTGCTGTGCTCATGTGCCCACAGCACCCACCCAGCCGTGCCTGCAAAATCTGCACCCCACAGCCTGACCCTGACACTGGGAGCTGTGTAGGGAACACACGGCTGGGCTGATTTACCCTCTGCTCATTTGCCAGCCAGACTGTAGCACTAGTCAGAAGTTTGGTAATTCCGTGGAAGCAAGACTGGTTCCTCCTTTCTCTCCTTTCAGAACTAATCTATGTAAGAAGCGGGAGCTTTTCTCCAGTTTTGGTCCCACTGCTATGGATTTTTTAAGACGTTTATGGGATGCTTGCTTTTAAATGCATGCATTGAAACTGAAGTGTGGCACAATGATAGTATTTGGGAGGCAACACGTACAGAATGGCTTAATATCTTAATGAATTTTGATTTATTTAGAAGACTAGATTTTATATTATTAACTTATTTGACAGGTTTAGGAGAATAACCCCAAATGTGACCTGCAGCAAACAGTCAGGTACCTTTATCTCCAGCCTGTAAAACATGGCTTGAAAGACTAAGGATCATTGATAAAATATCCAGCCCAAATCTTTGG
The DNA here is from genome assembly GCA_013397795.1 of Orthonyx spaldingii. NCBI lineage: Eukaryota > Metazoa > Chordata > Aves > Passeriformes > Orthonychidae > Orthonyx > Orthonyx spaldingii. The sequence continues at coordinate 1,197,138 of VZTJ01003169.1, forward strand.
GTTCTCTAGCAGTTATTTAATATTTTTTTGTTTGAAATTAGCCACTATCTAGCTATTTATTCCAGCTAAGGACTAATCAGTTGTCAGGCTCGTTGCTCTTAGGACCAGTGATGTCCCAGTGATGTCCCAGTGGTGCAGTCAGACCTGTGCTCTGGAACATGAGCAGAAGGTTTGTGGGTGGAGAGCTTTCCTTCCAGAGACGCTGGTCAGTCATAAAGGATGGTGCTTTTTAAAATAAACCTTTCTTGCCTTTCATGTAGGGTGGGGAGGTTGAACTAGATGACCTCCAGTGGTGTTTTCCAACCTTACCCTTCTGTGATTTTGTTATCTCCTTCTGTTGGGCTTTTAAGCCCCAAGTTTAGCCCTTGTCTGTGATTTCAAGCTCATCTGGTGGCTGTAGGTGACATGATCCAGCCCCATGGCCATGGCCAGCCCAGAGCATGGAGAGGGAGCACTCCTGCCAGCAGCACAGCCCCTGGGGCAGGCTGGAGCGGGTGTGGAGGAGCAGTGGGCAGCTGCTGTGCTTCTCCCTGTGGAGAGCTGTCCTCGTGGAGGAAGGGAGATCATTTGTAGCAGTGTGTGTGGGTTGGTGTGGCTGTGTCAGTGCAGCTGTTGGGGTGAAAGGATCTCTTTTTCTGCTCTACATATATGCACAGACCCTACAGAAGGGCCTGTGGGCACCTGGGTGTGCATCTCTGAGACAAAAAGCTGCCCAGCAGGACCTGGTGTGCTCCTCTTTCTGGAGAATTTGGACAAGGAGGTTGTGCTTGGCTTGACCAAGTCTTCTTCCCTCATGGCCTTTCTGCAGGTGTTTTACCTCGCTGTGCACAGGCTGCCGGGGAGCCCCTGAACAAATAGGGGTTCCCAAGGTGGTTTGCTTTAGGGAATGCACTCAGCAGCAGTGAAAGCTGCTCCTTACCCTTGGAACACGTTCCTGCCCTTCTCTGAAATGCCCAGAGACGTGCTGAGAGTCCGTGAGGTGGAAATACCCTTACCTGCTCCCAGGGCCTGTTGGAGAGCCCCAGGCTGTGGGAATGGGATTCAGGGTGGCCCCAGCAGCTGGCAGGGAGTGTGGCAGGGGTCCTTACAGTCCGTTATCCTACCAGCCATTCCTGCAGGTGCTGGGTTGTATCTACATAATATATGAAATATGATCAAAAGGGTTGTTCCACAAACTGACACAAAGATGGCAAAGCACATGCAGACCAAACACACCCCTAAAGATGTTGCTGAGCGTGGTGTCACAGCCAGCTTTCCTCTTGGCTGGTGAAACCACTCTTTCATGTTTATGCTCATTTGGGAGATCTATAAATATAGAAGAGGAAAAAAAAACCCCTCATCATCAGGCAGCTGTAGATGAGTTTTACTAATCCACAAATTCATTATTCAAGCGTCTAAAAATACCTGGTCCTTGCTGAAAGTAGAGGATGATACTACAGGACAGGGAGAAGTGGCTGTTACTGGCGATGTCTCATTTGCATGGAAAACTGTGGATGCCTTATGATTACAGTCCAATTTCCCCCCTCAAAACAAGCAGCATGCAGTGGGGTTATTTAGCCTGATGTAAGTAGACAGATCAGAAAGTATATAAATGTCTAATGGGAATATTTCTCATTAGCTCAATTGCCCTGGGCCAGAGGGGCTGGGAGACTCCAGTGTGTCTAAATGAGCTTTGCAGAGTTGCAGTCCTTAAAGCTCTCTTCATCTACATCAGAGCAATGATAAGTAACTGGATTCAGATGCCCTAGTAACGCTTGATAAAGCATGTTAGTGAAGGTGAAAAGTGACAGCCAAGCCCAAAAATATTCTCAAGTCAGAAGAAAGGAAATTCACTGTGGTGTGGTTGGCGGTGGGAGGAGAAATCTGTGGTGCCGTGACTCTCCCCAGATGGAATCAGCAAATTCTGTTGTGTGTGTGTGTTTTTAGGGTCGTTCAATAGAAGAAAAAGAAATTCCCTCTACGTAACTGTGACTCTCCTCATTGTGTCAGTATTAATTCTAACGGTGGGCCTAGCTGCTACAACAAGAACCCAAAATGTGACTGTTGGAGGTTATTACCCAGGGGTTATTGTAAGTATAGAACTCCTAGGTAGGTCTAGAAAACTTATTGCCTACAAAGTCCCTTGTAATGCTGAAAATGTTATAAAGGGTGATCTTGTCCTAAATATTTTGCTCAGCTACTGCATTACCATTTGATTTCTTTGTTTTATTATTATTTTGCACCTGCTGCGCATTCCCATGCAAAAATCCCATCCAAGCGGCAGCTTCCTCTGAGCTTAGGTAATAACATGCTTTTGAGCTAGTGGTGAGACAGATAAATAGGTTTTATGTCAGTCAAAGTAACTTTAGAACTTCTTTGTTTACGTAGGCACACTAAGCCCAGGCAGAAGTAAGGCAAAGAAGGACCATTCTGCCAAAAGCAGTTGAGACCAGGTCTTGAAATACTGGTAACATGAACTTGTGGTCATAAAGTTCACTTGTATAAGTGTTTAACAAATTGGAATCCCTGGATGAGGAGGCGTGGCAGCTTGCCAGGGGAGCATGTACATCAAAGCCACGAGCACATCCATTTCTTCTTTTTTTAGCTGAAAATGGGAAAGAACAATCTTGTGGCTTCAAATGGCTTAATTTAGAGCAGACCACTGGTGTCCAGCCTTCCTGCCATTAGATGTATATTCTCCTACAGAAGCATGAGGGGCAAGTACATCACGACCCTCCCGGCATGAGCAGAGGAGTAACACGAGCTGGAGAGCAAGTCCTGCTCTGTTCTTGTGCATGTCTACGACATGCTGAAAAAGAAGCACTGAACTGCAATCAAATTGGGTGTCTCAGTACATTAAATGCAGCCAGTAGCCCCAGCTAGAGGCTCGTGGTATAACAGCTCTAGGAGGCTGCACAGTTGGTTTGGAGCCTTGAATTTGGAGGCTTGAAACCATTCCAGATAACCAGGTGGAGACTTGTTCTTGCCTTATTGCTGTTTGATTTATTTGCCATGCATTGCTGATCTCAGGGAGCTTTATACTTCTCTGTGCCCATGTTCTTCTATGACTGAAGAAAGCCCCTTTACAGCCACTGCAGTGTGGAACATTGTCACAGATTTTGTTGGGCCTCTTTGGTTTAGGTTTTCTGGCTCTCCCACTATCTCCTGCATTTAGGCCTGATCTTTTTTAAAGAGCAGTATAGAAGGAAGGTGTTGAGAAGGGTGACAGGCTGGCTCCAGACTCTCCACACTTACCCTGCACTGTGCCAGCCTGAGCTGAACCTCGTGCTTCAGAGCAGGTCCTGCAGACTGATGCAAATGGGCAGAGTCTGCTGTTCACATCCCCTTGACATCTCCCGAGCTATTTATGGTCTGGGAACGTCAGCATCACTTACACTTTTTTAAGACTTAGTCTACTCAAGGAATTAATGAATTCCAGGACTTGGGAAGGGCGTTAGGTTACTTTATTCAGAGGCACCCTAGCCATTTGTGTTTGTCACCAAATTCCCCATCTAGGTGCATTAATCTGCTCTGTGGAAGTGTGTGATGACCTCACCTGTCTCGCTGCACAGGAAAACATTTCAGTGTGCTGCTGGATGCTTCAGAAGGTGCTTAAAATAGCTGATGTTTCGTAACAAGCTGGGATTTCTCCCTTTACTGGGGAAAAAGGGCTGGCTGTGGTGACTGAGTATTCGGTGAGTTGTCTTCAAGCAGTCTCTTTGTATGCTGGGTGACTTCTCTGTGTGTGGACCAGTTCCATGGTTGGAATCGTCTTATGGAACATAGAATCATAAAGTCATAGGATATTCTAAGTTGGAAGACATCCATGAGAATCATCAAGTCCAACTCCTGGACAACCCCAAGAATCACACCATGTGCTTGAGAGCATTGTCCAAATTCTTCTTGAACTCAGACATCAGATGTCTTGTCACTGCCATGCCTAAACCACCCTTCTTTCCTCCTTCAACTTGTGTTTCTTGGGCAAACCCCCTTTGTGCAAGGAGGAAACATGCAAAGATGTATGCTTCAATGCAGGGAATTATCTTCCCAGGCCTCTGCTTCCGAGGAAGGACAGAACTGGGCACTGCAGACCTTCCACACATCAGTAAGATTTTGTTTGGCTGGGTTTTTTGAGGGTTTGAGGTTGGTTTTTTTCCCAAGCAGCTCAGTTCCTCATTGATACAGCTGGAGAAGCTGAAGCAGAGAGTTCAGTGACATCCTGTAGCCAGGCTGCCTTCACCCTCCTCCATGACCACCCACACCTTCACAACTACATCAGTGAACAGCTCAGCTGTGTCTCTGTGGGAAATGTCCTTACCTGTGGCTGGATGAGTGACAGGGGACAGGGAAGCCCAGGGTACAACAGAGATGTTCAGCAGACAAGAGTAATGCTCAGGTACAGAATGGAAGTGAGGCTGTGAGATACGTGTGTTATCTCCAAGTTGTAACAGCTGCCAGAATCTGTGTAAATGACTGACCTTTCTTAGACTTTCACTGGCAAACCTCTTCTGTAATGGTTCCTTGCCAAGGATGTTGGCTTGGGGCTTCACTCTGGAAAAGCACATTCACTTTGTGTCCTGTCTTCCTTTCGGACAGACATCCCAGGGGATTGCTTCCACCAGCAAATAAATGCTGCAACTGAGGAGCATTACTAAGATCTCTTTGTCCCATCCATAGAAGAATGAGTAGTTTTTCCATTAGTGCAATGAGAATTCCTGTTAATGAGGATCCACCAATTTATGTGGTCTTCACCTGCTGGATGTACAGATTTCCTCTAATTTCTTCTTTTTGAATTATGTTAAATTATCTAAAGCATTTCACCTTTTGGTTTGAGGCTGCTCTGAAACACCATGTGGGTATTTCTCTTAAAGATCAAAGGACACAAAACATTTTTCTTGAGCATTTGCCTTAGGTGTGTGTTGCCACACAAGTTCCTTCTGCTAAATATCACCAGACTGAAAATTACACCTGGATCCACATCACTGTTAATGCCTGGATCTCTCTAATTTTTTGCTTGGAATTGAACTATAAATCTCCTCTTACTTTAGGAAGGTGGGGTTGTTGTTTGTCCAAGCTGTGCAAAATAACAAGCCCAGGAGCACTGGCAGATCAGTGTGGGGCAGTTCAGCAGTGCCCTGGATCTCTGCCCTGCCTGTCTGCCACCCCAGTGGTGAGCAGCCCCTGGCTTCACTGCTGTGCTTCCCACCGTGGCAGGGTGTCCCTGATGTGGGGACAGTGGTCTCCACGAGCTGGGAGTGCAAGCCAGGCAGTGGGGAAGCAGCAGCCTGATCAGCTGCTCCACTTTAATCCCTGCTACTTGAGCCAGCTGCCCTCCCTGCCTGCAGTACTGCACCAAAGGTTGCTGGGCTTGGGCAGGGCAAGGGAAGATTGAAGCCCGTGTTTACACCACGTTTGTGTCTGCTGATCTCTGCACATGCCTCTGCCTGTTAGTACTGGATTCATTAAACCTTTGTTTTCTATTCTTGGATCTTCAAGTATCGATTCCAGGTTGGTTGAGTCATTTTTCAATCACTACAGCTTGTCTCATGCCTTGTTCTTCTTCCTGGGGAGTTATTGGGCATTCTAACATGGATCTTCACTGGCCCCTGGTCTGTTTTCTGGGTTTACACCTCCTTAATAGAGCAGATCCAACTGTAGGACTTTTCCAGCGTTTCTCATTTTGCCAACCCATGGAAGTGGGATTGGATATGCTCTACACCAACCAAAGACCTTTCTCAGTGTGACACAAGACTATTTTTGCATCTCCCCTCTTAGTCCATGGTTCCTGCTTGAAGTCCCTGTTTCTGTCCTGGCTGAGGTGTGCTCTGTCCTAGAAACTTCTACTTAGCGTAGCTTAAGGCTGTGGAGAAATGAGGTGGGAAATTGCTCTCCTGGCTGACTTCATTGAGCTGAAACAAATGTTGTCAGTTACAGCAGCAAGAAGAGATGCTTTTGCTGCAGTAACTTATTCTGTTGTCTGGGCCAGTGTGAGCTCTTCTGGTAGAACACCCTCGTTGATGCAACCTCACCCCTGGAAAAGAGGGAGGAGCAAGAGAAGACAGAAAACTGCTAAATCTTCCAAAGTATAAATCTCCCTTATTTCATACTTCACGTTGAGAAACTCTCTGAGGTGATTGTTCACATGCTCAGTGAGGTCACAGAAACCTGGTCCTGGAGGTTTTAGTGCTGTGGTCCTGCTAGGTTTGCATCTGGAGGCTCCTGAGTGTTTGTAGTGTTGTTCCAAGACAGCAATGCACATCCTCATCCACCAGCCATCTCTCAGCATCACTGGGGGGGATGGAATTCAAAACTCATCCTTTTGGTTTCTACACACGCTTTTAGTGTCATGTGGGATGCACCTGATAGTGCCTGCTAGCAAGAGACTCCACTGATTTCTTGCTGAAGGAAGAGTGCTCACACATCAGCAGAATGTTCTTTTGCTGCTTCTGGATTTTATTGCGTTCTGTCTGTTTGTAAAATATGTTGGGTATTATCCTGATACAAATGCTAACAATACATTGTTTTTCAGCTTGGTTTTGGGTCGTTCCTTGGAATAATCGGATCAAACTTGATAGAAAACAAAAGGCAAATGGTAAGTTCTTTGTAAAAACTTTTCTTTAAAATGACAGTAACTCAAATATTGTGTGTAAGAGTATTATTTTAGGTTTTCCTAACTCTTCCAGGGTAGTGTTGCGTACCTCTTGAGCACTGGAGATGGTTTCTGGCAGCCTAGGAGCAGCACCCAGTGGGCACTCTGCCTCCTGCCTCCGCTGGGCTCACTCGGGAGAGTGGCTGCAATCCCCTCCCCGGTGGTTGCCCCAAGCTCTGGCAGCGAGATCCCTCCAGCCCTGCCCGTGTGAGGCTGCAGAGGGCTCAGATCCCTCCAGCCCTGCCCGTGTGAGGCTGCAGAGGGCTGAGGGAGGTCGTGCTGTCCCCTCAGCCTGTCCTGCTGGGCTGCTGCCTGCTCTGGAGGGGCTCAGGGGTCAGATCAGCAGTGTCCACTACTGACCAAGGCTAAGGCAGGGTCTGCAAAGGCAGATAGAAGAAATTCCTGCCTGTCCAAATCCAGAGTCTGCCTTTGTGCTGCCTATGCTTTGCAAATAGCATGCTCCCTGCAGAGCAGGAGGAGAGGGTGAGGCAGACATGCAGGAGATGACATTTGCCTTTCCCACAGTCAGACAGGGTGCAGGGGAGGTGAGTTTCCCAATGGATATTTTTTGTTTTCACCCTGGCTCTGCAAGAGCAACGAATCCTGTTCTTTCTGTCCTAGCAGGGTTTCAGCCTCTTGCTCATCATGTGTTAGCAGCATGTCAGTGTCTGGTTGAGTGATGACCATATTGTGCCAGTCCTGGACTCTTCATAGGAGTGCCCACAAGTGACAGTGTGGCTCTGACTTAACTTGTTTGGTTATCCTGAAGAGCCCTGGGTAGCTTGTGCTTATTCTTTTCATCTCTATCATTTTGTGTCCTAAAAAACATTCATGACCCAGCTTTGCAGGGATTGCATCACTGCTGCCTGGGCTGGCAGCGAGCGTGTCTCTGCTCTGACCACAGAGAGGACAGCAGTAGCTGTCACTTACTGTCCCTGTGCTTTAGTCACATGTCCTCCTTACCCAGGAGCACTTTACAGTGACAGTTTTGTCCATTGCATGTTTCTGTAATACCACTGACCGTGGAGGGTTTATTTTTTTTTTATCTTCTCTGAACTTCCCCTGTGCCCTAGTTTGCTAAAAGGCAGCCTTGGTCTGGTTTGTTCTGCAGCTGAGGGCAGAAAAAGCCAAGAGCAACTTGTGCAGCTGTGTTCTTGTGCATGTTTCTGTCCCTAAGGTGACTGGGGAGCGTGAGGAGTGGAGAGAGCCAGTGTGGCTGATGGGGAGAGCTGACCTGAAGGAGCATTTCTCACTCCCCCCAGACTGCTGACAGGAACAGACCTCTCTGGAGTTTCCCACCCAAGTGTATTGGCTTCCATGCCATGCCTCTGCAAGGGAAGGGAGAGCTTTTGTGCCCACAGGGAGGGCCAGCTGCCCAGCAGTGCTGCCCACACCGCAGGCAGCTCTGACACGCACCCCACTGCCCGCTCAGCAGCTTCCAAGTGAGGAGTCAGCAGTTTATATGCCTTTATGACAGTCATCTCTGCCATGGAAAAGTAAGAACCAGCAGCTTCACAGCCCGTGTGGGGCTGTACCATCACCTAAAGGGAGCCTCAGCCCAGAACACTTCTGCACTATCCAAACCCAGTTTGTCTTTTGTTGTCAGAATGCTGCTGGGTGTGTCTGACTTCATCTGGAGTTACATGAGTGCAGATCAATCAATAATATCACACAGCTCTAGAGAGGGACTTCTGCTTGCTGCAGTAACAGTATTATCAACTCCAAATCAAAAATCTTGTTGGCAAGTTGAAAACTGGGATTTTTAAAATTAATTTGTAGGTTTCTATTTGCTGTTTTGTTTTTTTTCCTCTATCATAAATTCTCAGTGTTTGGTTTTCAGGCTTTTCTTTCTACTTCTGAGAGGGAGAAAACTATGTAAATAAAGTGATCAAACCCATTTCTAGCATCAGGTACTTATCTCTTGGTAGGGCTGTTATATCATTAACCTTGTATTTATTTTAAACCACCATATTAGCAGCTCCTATCTGCGAGCAGAGATGACCGACAAACTCCTCAATTGTATATATTTAGTGTTTGGCTCACTTCCCATCTCCAAGGCTCGTGCTATTTAGGGAGAATATCCTCTTTCATGTGTGTATGAAACAAAGGACAGTACTGAGAAAAGCTAAACTTGCTACAAAATAACCTAAGCCATAAACCCCGTTTCTTCCACCAAGACTGGACTTTCTCCCCTTCTGAGGTTTCACTGGTTTGGTAGTGAGACAGCGAGACTTTGTAATGGATAGTGTGAGTTGGGATCCAGCCATGGAAATGGTGAGGCTGGGTGAGGAAGAAATGCAAGAGTTTACAGCTGACAGAAACAGGGTCAGTGTAGGATCTGGTCCTGGAAAACTTGTCACCTGCTGCCATCTGCAAGTACTTTGTGGCACAGCATCTAACATTGCAGTAACAGCTTGTTGTGATCATGACATGTTCGTGTGGTCACGGGGATCGTGTCACAGCCTGCTCTCCCTGCTGCTGCAGGTTTAATGTCTATGCCTTGAATACTTGCCTCATCTGGAAAACCATTTTATTTTCTCTCATTTTTAAGTAAGCAGTTGTACAGGAGCCATTTCCACTGTCCCAAGTGAGCCCTCTGGCATCTCCAGTCATTGTTCAAGCTGATCTGGTCTGTACATGGAGGTTGCTGGAACAAGGTCTGCTTTCACTTCGGGAGATGTAGATAACACCAGTGTGATTAACCTAAAAATCCTGAGGTACTTGAAAAACACGTGGAGGATCCTTCTGGATTGTATTTATCAAGGGGTTTGACTTGTCTTTCTGAGAACTGAAGCCTTGTGCAGTGGCAGGAACCAAGGTTTTCAAGCAAACTTAGTACCTGGATCTTTAAAACAAACATTCCCATGTCAGGAGATCTGAGGTATGTGTCAGTGCTGGCTGGGCTAACTGTTAGTTTTGTATTTGTCCTGTAGTGGTTTTTACTATTGCTCACAACTCCCCCACGACCAGAGTCACCTTTGTACTTGTGGAGAAACAGTTTTTAGCAGCTGCCAGCAACTGATGCTTGAAGGTTATGATTGCCATACTTGGAAAACCACCAGGGAGCTTCCAGTTCTTTACACTGAAATACTGTAAATATATTGAAATAATGTGTTTCACTATATATAAGTAATATTGAAAGCTCTTCCCCAAGCTGCATTTTGTCAGCCTGTCTGAATGCTGCGCTTGCCATCCCTCTGCAGCCCTGCTGATATCCCCAGTGTGCTTTGGCAAAGGGGACTGGGATCAGTGTTGGGAGCTCCGTGTGTGAGGAGCTGGTCAGGAGCCCCCTGCAGCAGCTGAGCTGAGTTCAGGGGTGAGAGGGGCTGTGTCAGCACCGGTGCATGGCTCCCCCAGCTGAGCACTGACTCCTTGGCAGAGGTGGTGTTTGAAGTGGCTTAGTGGGAATAGACACTGTTTCTCATACCTGGATTGCAAATTATTTCTGGTTTACCTGCTGAATGCTTTCACCCTAATTTTAAGAATGGGCAGAGTGGGGCCAGTGAAAGAGGATCAGGCCTGTCTGACTGCTCTTCCCAAGCTGCAGGTGGAGGGAGATCTCTCTCCTTGCAGCTCCCCCAAGGCAGGGGGACGCTGGATGGGCTGTGCTTGCCACAGCCTGGCACCGAGGAGCCCAGCCAGGCTGCTGTGAGGGTGCACCGGTGGCATTGGCTGGTCACCTGCCTTCTGCTCTCATGGCTTTGTGCTTGTGCCTGCATCCAAGTGTTGTTCCCTGAAGGTGCAGTCCCAGCAGAGAGGTTCACACACTGCAGTCTCCTGCATCCTCACAGCTCGGTAAGTGTTCACAGCTCTGGGGTGAAAAGAGAAGAAATTGTCTGCTTTCTCTCCAGGGGAGCGTTAAGGACAGCAGCAGCCAGAAGAGGAGGTGTATTCTCAGCCCAAGTTTAGCTTGTTGTAGTCATGGAAAAACCTGCATTACTCTGTCAGGTCCCCAGAGAGCCAGTCTGGCACAATGCTCCTACTCCTGCCACTCTGCCAGAGCAGACGCACACCCCACTCCCTTCAGCGAGAGCAGTCTGTGCAGCCCGGGCAAACCTTTGGGCCATTGATTTCTTGAGGGCTTATTGACTGTGGTTTACATATCTTTGTGGAGAGGGCACTGATCACTTGGTTGTGGAGAGGCAGATGACACTTTGCTTTGTTTTCCTTTCTCAGCTGGTTGCATCGATCGTCTTCATCAGCTTTGGTGTCATCGCTGCGTTCTGCTGCGCCATAGTAGACGGTGTCTTTGCTGCCAGACACATCGTAAGTGCTTCCAGGAAAACAGGTTCTGCCATGCTTTTCCTCTAAGAGAACAAGTGGTGGTGTCTGCAATCTTGTGTCAGACTGCATCAAACCCTGTAAATACATATCGTGTCCTGAATGCTGCTTTAAATCATAAGCTTTAGAAAAGTGTTATCGTGTTTTAGAAAATATTTTAAAATTAGCGAAAAGCACTAAGATCTTAAAGCTTTGCTTTGGGATTTCTTTTTGGCTTTATGTGTTTACTGAATATCAGAACACTTAAGATGTAATGTGAATTACAGCTATTGCCAAGGGACAAAATATGGGCATTAACATCTATTTTGTTTTAAAGGTAGGCAGAGCTAGTTCTTAATGCAGAGTGAATCACTGGATGCTGTAGTAGAATGAAGCAATTTGATACGAAGCTCATTGAAGCATTACAGTATAAACAGGAAACATTCGCAGTAGGTTCTCAATTTCTGTTTGGTGACTTAAAAACGTTATGAGCTACTGCTGTCATGACCAATCACTGGTACAGTGGGATGTGCAGAAGCTTTAGTTATTAGTACAGAAATAAAAAAACACAATTCCATTTCAGCTTTTTGATTGAAATGTATAACTGCAAACAGATTTTTGTCCTGTAGCTGCAGTTTGATGACTTTTTCTGACACTTTTGGCAAAAAGGGATTAAAAAGACACATTTGGAGTTTATTTGTATCAGAACAGAAAGGAATTTCAGGAGGTCAGAATTACCCATGAAATGGAAACTCTCTGTGTCAGCTGGCCAGTTATGCTCCTTGTGAAACTGGCTCTTCTTTCCTGCCCCCGAGTATTCCAGTGGTGGAAAGGTGACTGGATGGCAGGATTTGCTAACAGAGCAAAGGGCAGCTCTGCTCAGTTGTGTGATGGGTGTCTGTCTGTCTGGACTAAACCAGCAAGTCTGGGCTGCCTCTGACCCCCTTTGCAACCTCATGGGCTGGGTTGTGGCGTGAGCTGGCAGCTCCTTCCGGCTGGCTCCAGGGGTGGCTGCGTGTCTGAGGCAACCAGAGCTGAGCAGTTGTGATGACAAAGGCTTTGGTTTCTGCCTCTTGATGAACAGATGGGCTTTTGGCCTCACTTGACCACCTGACAGTCCAAAAACGTCACCATCTTGCTGGAGATGTGCTCCTGCCACATCAGCACACAGCATTCTTCCTGTTGGCAGCTGCTGCCACTGCCCAGCCACCCCGAGCTTTGGATCAGACACCTGGAGAGCCAGTCTGGCTGCTCCTGGGAAGGGCTCACTGATGTGGATACATCTCTGGCATTGCCTTCCCTGAGGTTTTGCCCTGGAGACCAAGCTGCCCCAAAGGGAGGCATTAATGCCTGTTTGCAGGCTGGAACGTTGATGATCCTCCACAGCTTTCCCACAAGACACTGAAGAGCACAGGAAAGAAAAATTTGCCAACAATTAATGAGAAATTGCTATGATTCAGCATGAACCCTCAGAAAAAGGTCAGGCAGACCTGGGATGTGTCTTGCATAATGAGGAATAAGTCCTTCAGTTCAGGATGGCCACCATCAGCCGAAGAGGCCAGGTTAAGAGACTGCACCTCCCTGCTGGCTGTAACAATTTCATGCCTCCAAGGACCAGGGTTAAACATCACCCAGGGCTCAGGGGGCTGGAGTGGGGGCTGCAGAGCCGTTGCTGTATTGAGGTGCTGGTGTGAGGTCAGGGTCTCTCTAAAGCCTGATCCCTTTCCCCAGACCCTTTGTGTGATTTTGGTTTTGCTGCAGGGCTCAGCCTGGTGCTTTTTCTCTGGCAGGATCTGAGGCCGCTGTATGCGGGGCGATGTCAGTACTACTCCAAGAGTACCACCCCACCAGAGGTGAGAGCAGCTTCTGCTATGTCCTGTGAAGGGACCAGTTTCTGGTGCAGGTGGAGGAACCTGGTGCCAGGCGGCTGCTCCAGTCTCCTGGAGCTCTGCAAAGTGAGGAGGGGGTGGAAGGATGGGCTTGGGATGAGAGCAGAGTGCTGGGAGGACTCGGGAGGTGAGTTCCTCCATGTACTGCCTCATTAGGGAAGGAGCAGATGGAGAGGAGGGGATGTGGGATAGGAAAATTCACCACTTTCTCTAGTTCTACAGCTGTGCATTCATTATAGGAGCAGGATGGTGGGTTAAGGTTTCACACAGCAGTAATTTGTGTGTATATGAGCAATAAGTACCAGCCTCTGCACCTCTGCATCTCTCCTCTTGTCTTCTCCAAGAGAAATCTGTTGGGGATGGATGATCCTGCCACATACTGATAGTGTGTATGGACGTCTTTGTCTGCCTTTGCTGAGCTCTGATTGTCTCTCAGAGCTTTCCTCACAAGTCCCCAGGTAGTTTTGAATAACCACTATGTACCAAATCAGAATGCCTGCTTGAGGGTGCAAAGTTAAGTACTCCACAGCAGCGTGGGTGTGGTCCACTCTCTTTTCAGGCCAAAGACTGTCCATGTGAACTTGGGTGTTACACCCACAGGCAGACAATGAACCACTTCAGTGGTCAGTTCTGCACCACTGTGGGAATCTTGCCCTCAGTTTGGATCATGCTACTGACAACTCTGCTCTGCCTTGCCGTGGGGTGAGGTGCGTTAGTTCAGCAACGCCCTGGCTGCTTGTAAGAGTTGCAAAACCTCCTTCCTCTGCAGGCACATGCTTGTCTGTAAGTACCCCACAGTGAAAGGAAATGCTGGTCTGTTCTAGTCTAGTGCATCTCTGTTCCTGTAACAGAGGACTTTGTAGGACCAAGATAAGGAAAGAAAAATCTGCCTGGGGCTGATGTGGAGATCACTGAGAAATCTACATGTAGAGCAGGCCAAACAGCAGCAGAAACTGTGTTTGGGGATTGTGTCATTCTGTGTTTTATGTATGTTTTTCTGTATTCACACAGGCGGTCTGTCACCCACAGCGCCGTGCCCCCTGCACACCGAAAATAAAAACCAATACCTGCTTCTGCTGTGACCTTTACAACTGTGGGAAGTAAGCCAAAAATGCCACTCCTGGCCATGAGAAGGGCAAGCAGTGGTCATGCTCGTTTGCAATCGCTTGCAACTTGCTTGCAGGATAATATTGGTTAATGACAGTTGTTGTGGGAAGGGACCTTAATCTGTGTTTGTTAGCAACAAGGAGTCCCAGACAAAAGCTAACCCAGTAAAGGTGGGTGTGAAATACACCAAGGCATTCCCAGCTATGGGTGAACATGCTCTGGGCCAGCCCAGCTGGAAAAATTAAGAGCACAGGAATTTCCATTGCTTTTGTGCTTGGTGTCCTCCTCAGGTTTACCACCTATTGAGTGTCTCTTGTCCTAACACCTTCCTTCTCTGTTGGCACTGGTTTGTTTTTCTTTTAGAATATTGAAGATGCAAAAAACTGGGACACTGTTCTTCCTCACCTTGTCACCATTCCATTCCCCACCCTGCTTACAGGGAGGAGAGTTCGCAGGCTGGTGCCATCTGTGTGTTCATAAACCCGTGTCCTCTCTGCCCAGTGAATGTCTTTCATGGTCACACGGGGTTGGAAGGTGAACCAGCACTGTGCAGTGAGTCAGAAGGTGGTTACCAACCGAGAACCACTGCAGAGTGATCACACCACTGAGATCTGGCTACTGTGCCTAAGCCAGCTTAATTTACAGCATGTGCTGCTTATACCATGTGGAGTGCCTAATGTGTGTCAGCAAGCAATTAATAAATTGATTTTTTTACTGCTGGCTCTGGCCTAAGGCTGTTTCAGGCTTAGCATTTCTCACAGTACTTAGTTGGGCTGGCCCCCACTTAAATCATTGACAGTGGTGGAGGAAGATCAAAAGCTGCTGTTGGGAGAGGGTGGGTGGTTCCTTTTCTGCGAGGTGTGATCCCTGCTCTCTGTAGGACTTTGTGTGTGAAAGAGGAGTGAAGCTCATGCTCCTTGAGCAGTTTACAGAACACAATCCCTTCTTTACTAGCTGAAGAAAGTGATACACAGACAAGTGATTGGAATAGAAAAGCTTTTTTGCATTTCTTTTGTTTTTGTTGCTTTTATTTTTTTTTTCCCTAGTCCTGGTTCTGAGACCTGCCCCTGAGCCATTTCCACCTCTCTGATAAAAGATATCAGTTGTTACTATGTTAATCTTGCTTAGTACCACACAAACGTGCTGCACTGAGGAGGTGCTGGTTCTTTTGGTATCTCAGTAAGAGAGGCATGGACACTTAAGACTGGTTAGTGTACATATAAAGGATGGAAATAATGGAAAAAGTGACGGCAATCTTGCATTCCTCCGGATGCTGTTGTCAGGAAAATTAATCCACAAACACCAGAGGTTTATGTCCAAAAAGGAGACAGAGGAGTCCCGTAGCTTTATTCATGAATAAAGGGAGAGGTCATGGGCATTTCCCATGGGGTCTCTCAAATTGTCAGAGGACACAGCCTCTCTTTTATCCTCATTTCCCGGCCGCATTTTCCCTCTCTCTTTCCCCATTGGCCGAGGTACTTGAGAGGTACAGACTCCCTGAATCGCCTAATACAGACCCCCTTCTAATGTGTAACACACATCCCCTCCCTTTCCTTTCCTTGTATCTCTGTGCTTTTTCAATAAATCCAGGGATTTAGCACAGTCTTGGGTGAGTAACAGTCTGTGTCAATTAGTGGAATTCCAATGGAGTTTGTATCTTTCTCACATTGTTTCTTTCATCTCTCAGTATCTGGCCTTATCTATCAGCAGACCCTGTTTGTAAAGACACCTCCCTCTCATTCCTTTCGCCTGGAACCCTGGCTTTGGCAGCATGGGGCAAGCCCCTTCCCGTTGATAAGGACATGCTGAACAACGTGGGATGTTCTCTGTGGTGCACCCAGGCTCACTGGGAGATTTGTGCTCTCACACATCTCCATAGGAACGAGCACTTGCAAACAGCACATGCAGGTTTTACTGTTAGAGGGTCACGGTGAGAGCTCAGGTTACACAGAGGTCGTGCCAGCCCACACAGGTTTTTGTAACCTGTGGTTATGTTCTGCCTCAATTCTGCTTGAAATCCCCATCTCCTCGTGGCAATGTCTCCTGCAGTGGCCTGCTAAAATGAAATGTGGGAATAAAAAGGGTAAAGAAGTAGAAATTGAGTAATGAGGGAAGGAGGGTGACGCTTGTGAAAGGGGGCAGTTCCCTGCAGGCCTTGTGGAGTCTGCTGGGGAGCTGAACCTGGATCTCCTGCTTCTTGACCTTAAATATGAGCCTGTTCTTCCCCCTTTCCTCAAAGCTCTCATGCGCTTTGAGCCTAACCTTGTGTGTGAGCTGGGAGATAAGTCCTTCATAAGCTCTTGGTACTGTTTGTCCCTGATAAATATGTTTTCTGAAGGGTTCTTTGCTGTAGGCCACTACATCTGGTAAGCTGTGCTGAAGGCCAGCCTGGTCCCCACGCAGCAGTCAGAGAGAAGTCATTCCTGAAGAATTCCTCTGCAAGACTTCACCCACACGTTGCAGGAGTTGCTTTTCCTTTTCCAAAATAATGACCTAACCAGATTTGACCGAGTTTTCTCTGTCTCTTTTCTGCACGTGGAAAAGCTTCAAAATGTGAGCAGAAAGATGAGGTGCCAGGGCTCCAGCCAGCCCAGGCTGTGGCAGAGCTGTGAGGGGCCGGGGCACGGAGCTGGACCTGCTCTGTGGCCGAGCCCTGGCGAGCCAGGCTGGGCTGCGCTGTCCTGTGCCCATCCCACCCAGCTGCTCCGTGGCTGTGATGAGCAGCCAGCACTGCCTGGGGGGCAGCTGCTGCTCCTCAGGGCACAGACTGATTTCCCAGGCTAATTCCAAGACCGGTTTGTCCTTGGTAAGCCTCCAGGACTTCTGTGGAGATGAAAAGATGAAAGAAATAACCGGCAGGTTCAGACACAAAGTCATTTGTTTCAGAACAGAGCAAGCCCTTCGTGCAGGGAGATCTTGGATGCCACAAGCATGGGATTTAGGAGGCTTTATCCCCACTCCCTCGGTAGTAAGGTCCAGGTTATCACTGATTGCAGAATGCATTTTGCTGTCCAGCAATACTGCTTAGGTTTTATGATATGTGGTGCATTTTTTTATGGTTTCTGTTGTTCTTTTCCTAAACTAGCAGAGTAGAGATCTCTGGAGGGTACTATGAATACATTGATGTCAGCAGCTGCCAGGACATCATCCACCTTTACCACTTGCTCTGGTCGGCAACAATTCTGAACATAGTCGGGCTGTTCCTAGGGATCATTACAGCAGCAATACTTGGAGGCTTTAAAGACATGGTAAGAGGGTATCAATTTCTCTGTGCATTGAAGAAAACAAATCAGGCAAATTGCCTTTAAAAATAATCATGAGAACTATTGGTATTTCAGTGCAAATTATCTATGTATTGGTTCAATCAGGGTGGAAAGAAGGGCAAGAAATAACTGTAGGGAAAAAGTGGAAGTGATTCACTTTTGTGATTTTGTTGTCACCACCTGAGCACAGTTAGAAAATATTAACAGAACTGAGAGATTGTATTTTCAAAAGGAACCTTCACAGAGGCATTGGCATATGATCTTCCTTTTCATAACGTTCACATTCTATAAAGAAATGTGTGGTGGTTGCTCATTAATTGTTGATTTTATATTAGCAGTCTGAGCTTTACAGACTGTTTAAGCAGCTGTGTTAGGCTGAAACTCTCCATCTAATTTCTTCATGGTGCAGAACCTGAGAGGGTGAACTGGGGATCAAAACCAAACTTCAGATAATGAAAAAAAAGCTGTTCTAACAATGTGAGCTTTGAAATACCCTCACTTAACCAAGCTGTCTGTTACCTTCTATATGGTTTTGTTCTAAACAGCACAAATGGATGGGTAGAACTGAATGTTCAACTGATACATTTGGGGCTTTTTCAGTCTCTTGTGACTAATTTGGAATAATACAAAAAGAGACACACAGAAAAGAGCATTTGTTGTCCTGGCTATATGTTTTTCTTACAAAGAAATCTTGGGCCCTGCACTAAGGTTACCTTATTTCAGAACTCTGAACTCTTTTCAGACTCACCAACATCTTCCCAAATAAAACAGGAGACACATTCCCGGCTGTGCATTGCAACCCTTTGAGATTTGATCCACACCAGGGAGCCTGTAACCCTCTTCAAACAAAGATGTATGGAAATGAACAGCAGTTCACAACATGCACCAAATAACGGAATAATTTCAATTAATTAATCGTTTCTCCTACTTGTGAATATGTAAATCTGTTTCGTGTGAGTACTGGTGTGCACTGGGCTACTGCCAGCTTGTTCTATGGAATCTGAGAGGCAACAATAAGTGGCTGTGGAATGAAATGACCTTGGAACTGAGCTGCTGGCTGAGAGGGAACTGGAGTGCCAGTTGCTAATTCAACAAGGTTGAGGTCTAAAGACACACAGTGTTCCTTTAAATCATTCCTGCTTTCATTCAGCTGTCAGCTTTCCATGACTGGGTTAGCAGCCTCATACTCTTTTCTTTTTGTTTTGACAGACTCCTTCCCTCCCTACACTGAACTGCACAGTTGAAAATGCACACCCTTCAGTGACCTACTACTCCAGGCCACAGGTGACATCTTACAACTCCTACTACCACAGCACTCCTCACCTGCCTCCCTACTCTGCTTATGACTTTCAGGTGGGCAACATTACAGGATATTTCCTTGTTTAGCAGCAAGGTCAAATCCAGCCAGTCTGCAGGACTCTTGGGGCCTGTCTTCCTGTCATTCACACAGTTTAATTTTCTTGTTCCTGCAGAAAATAACAGATTTTTCCTACTAGGTACTGGTCATTGGCAGTGCTCTCTCTTACTAAGGCAGTGTTTTCCTGAAAGCTGTCCTTGAAGTGAAGGCAAGAGGACCTGCTGCCTGCCTGCTTCCCCGTCACTTACTAATGGAGATCACATTAAAAATAGGCACTGCCTCTGGCACTGCAGTGTTCTGAGGAGAGAGGCAAAGCCAGGTGTTCAGGTGCTAGATTTTATTAGGCTAACTGCTGTGTTTGAGTGAAATAGATGAGCTTTTGGAAACAAGCTCTTTGAGCTCCTGAAGACACATGATGCCTGAAAAGCTGTTTTGTTGTGGTTATTTTCCACATGCTTCAGCTGGCCTAAGAGGGGTTCCATCACGTCTTCTGTAATGCATCCCTTCCTGTTTGAGCTATGGAGCTGTGCTGTTGGAAATGGTGATTTCATGTGAACCTTGCTGTCAGCATCAGCTTTCACTTGTTGAAGCATACGAGGACATTTCCTCCTCAGCTCTTCTGTCAGGTGGATGTTACCACAGGGGTGGTATTAATTAACACATCACAGAACCACCAGAACTGGAGACTTTTTGTTTTTATTAACAAGTTTAAGATCTTGGACATCAACTAAGAGGTGTGCTCTGTGATAGCCACCACATCCCTCATCAGAGCCATGCGTTAGAGGTAACATGAATCTAAACCTTTCTGGGTCTGCTGCTAGTGCCACTGGACAATGCTGTTGTCAGGGCTTCTAAATATAATTGAACACTTATGTCAGGACTTCTAGGATGTATTTATACAGATTTGTGACTCGTTTTTGAGATGAATGAAACCTGGGACGGTCACTGGTGTAACTTCCTGCAGTTACAAAAATGTGAACCTCAGTGCATGCCAAACCAAGCTCTGCTGCAAAGTCCTCTTCTCAGTTTCTCAGCAGTTCTAAGCACTGTCTGACCCAGGGCTTGTCAGTGTGGCAGCCCCAGTACCTGCAGAGAGCTCAGCATGGGTGATTTCCCTGCTTTTTAACTGGAAGCACTGCTGGGCTCTGCTAACACAGCTCAGCCAGACAGATCAAAGTCTCTGGGTCTCTCTGCCGTGAGCACAGGTGTTGGCTTAGGAGCCAGCACAAAAGCTGGACATAAATTCAAGTAATCTAAATTACTAAGTCCCTCTTTCAAATGAAATTCCAAGTCTAAGCCTTGCAGAGAACTTGGGGCCTGCATGGGACCATTAGTTGAGCCTCTGGCTGTGGAGACTGTCTTGCCTTGAGCCCTGCTCTACTCCAGGCAGCGACTGGACCACCCTGACCCCTCTCCCCTCCCCACCCTACAGTGCAGGGAGCAAGCCCAGCCTTACCTCTCAAATCCCTTCCAAAGGATGCACTCCCTCTGGTGCAAGAATGCTTCCCACTCATTCCACACATTTTTCACAGAACAAAAACAACACACCAGAATTCCTAAGGAAGCCTGAAGCGTTGCAAATACCTGGCTTTCATGCACAACTCTAAAATGGCAGATCCAGGTCTCTGGTTTTTGGAGCAGCCCGTTCATTGTTGCTACTGGCTGGTGTGTGAAACCTAAGATTTGAGAGCAGCACATCAATTTTCAGTTGTCCAGTCTTTGTGAAATGCAGCAGGCACACAGAAGTGATGAGAATTTTTAAAAAATGTCTTCAATTTTGGATCTAAGGAGCCTCATTTTGCAAAACTGTTACTTAAAGGCTGTGGTTACCTTGAATGCAACAAGTTATCTGAAGTGTTATTTGTCTGTACATGATTCTCTGAGGTGAACCTTGAAATGTTAATTTTGAACTGTCTGGTAATGAAATCCTGCTTTGATACAGTTATTTCCTTTGGGAAGTGGTTACATTACAGCCTTTGCTGTCTCCCTGCAGCATTCCAGTGTGTTTCCAGCCTCCACTCCTTCTGGGCTCTCTGATGACCCCCAGTCCCTGTCACCATCTCCCAGCTATATGTGGGCCTCTAACGCGCCGCCTCGCTACTCACCGCCCTATTTCCCACCTTTTGAAAAGCCACCACCTTACACACCATAAAGAATGTGGGAAAGAAGAAAAGGTTTGCCGTCGAAATAATTGTGAACATTTTGTATTTCTATTTTACTGTGGGAGGGAGCAGAATAGGTACAGAAGATAGTTGCAAATACAAATATTAGATTGGACTGTCCTTTCTTGCGAGATTTATTTCACAAGTTTAACGATGGCCTGTGACAAAGGGGACAGACTGCTAATGTTTTAATGAGTCAGTGGATAGCAGGTGACCTAAATTTCAGCCTCTTTGGTTCATGTAGTCCTTGATTTTTAATAAAATGATCCAACACAGATGACAGATTCTGGTCTGCCTTACTCCATCTTGTGCCAAGCTGAAGTAAGGGTAGCCAAGATCAGTAGTTGCTAGAGATTATCAGTCTGTCTGAGGTGAGGGTGCCTGCAGACAGCACGACTCAACACTGGTTTTGTTTGGCCTTTGGGCTCCAGTTGCTGGGATTTTGGGTGGGGGGACGCAGGACTTAGCTCACATCACTTGTTGGCCCAACACACCGGAAAAATTTTGGGGGGAACTGTGACAGTTCCTCAAAATGTAACCCTGTTGAAAAGGATAACATCATAGGATAGTCTCATGTATGTGTAGCAAAATAATCAGAATATTGCTTTTTTGAGGGGGGGCAAGCTGTTTTTATTTCAGGTTGCTTCTTAAGATATATAAGAGGTGAAATGGAGTTGTCTCTCTCTGAAGTCTGTGTAAGTAATGCTGAAGTCAAACAGTTTGGGTCATTGCACTGCTTAAATTGTCCTCGTATTCCTATAAAGAGCATCAGGAACTGTCTACAAGTCACTGAAACAGTGCAGTGAAAATGTTATTTATTTGTTTACTTTTTCTTTGGTTGGGAATTTCTTTTTAAGCTTGTATTTTTAACTTTTTTAATGGACTGAATCAGCACCCTGAATAAGCACTGTTTTAGTAGCTGTATTACAGGCTGCACATAAGGAATATCCACTACTAGTTCTCCAAGATGCAAGTCTCTCACAGATGAAATTCAACACCCTGTAATATAGAACAAAACTGAGGAATTTGCAATTACTGTTGTGACTTTCATTTAATCTTCAGCTGATGACTGTGCTGATTGATCTAGATTCCAGCAGATTTTGCATGCATCCTGCATAACAAAAGGTCAGCTTTGATATGTGACACACTGACCTGTGAAGTGTGGTTCTACTCCAGGAAGTGATTTCAGATGACAGTGTTCAGATCTGAGCTGCTCAACCAGAGCATTCTCAACTGCTTACTTCAGGGATAAAACCAACATTGACATTTTACTCCTTATTTCCTAAAGATATAATTTCCTTGGCATCAGTTTGTTGACCCTAATCCTCAGTTGCCTACCTTTGCTTGCAACTTATGCAGACAAAAAGGTACCTCAAAGTTAAATCTGGCTTTCAGAATCAAAATGGAATACATGCTGGTAGGCTGGGGGGAAATCCAGTTGGATTTTAAACTGTGGCAACTACTTTTAATCTATGAAAAAAAATTAAAATGCCATCAACATGGAAAACAAACACTGAAGTCTCTGATCTCACTTTTCAAAGTACACTCACACTTTATAATGCTGTTTTTAATCCTATGCATTTGCAAAGCCTTTAGGCTAGACTATGTGTTAACTTATCATTTCCACTATCAAATACTAATCAGTCTATTAGTTCATTAAAGGATGACACTTTATCCAGAAGCAAGCATGATTTTCTCCAGGAAGAAGGGAAAATAAAACAGCTGGAGAAAGGAATGCAACCCATGGGATTTAAAGCAGTAGTGTATATAGAACATATCCTGGTGACATTTTGTTTTACTATAGAACATGGAAGTGCAGCTCTTATAAATTTGTGTACTGGGGCATCCTCCATTTTATATTACATTTTATTGAATTAAATCTTGGTAAAGAGATCATGGGCAATTTCAAAACAGACAGTACTTCTCTTGATAAAACTCCCCACAAAACTAGAATCAGAAGAGCACATTAATTTAGTATCAGAAAACATTTTATTGCTGTATCTTTGAAATAAAAGCTAACAGTCCTGTCCCACTTCTGACAAACACTGTGCCATTTGTGCCTGTCAACTAAATAGGGCTAGAAGGACTAGGGGACACCACAGGACAGGACTGAACATCCTGAAGAGAACATAACTTAGTGGCAGAGAAACAATTAGGAGATAATTGTGTAATTGGTTTTGAGTTGAAAAATACTAACCTTAGGAAATTATCCAAATTCTCATTTTTTTCTAAGGAATATTTAAGCAAAAATTACATTGCTGCTTTAAATTCACTGTAAAAGGATGAGAGCATTTTCACATCTAAAAACTTACTGGTGGTATTTTCTGTTGAATTACCTGTTTTGTTCTGCTTGAGTAAAACGAAGCATTTAATGTAACTGCAACATTCTGCACTGTATTTGTCATTTCTTATGAGAATGTCAAGTTTGTGACTCGTATGTACCCTTTTATTACTTTACCAAAGTTAAATAAAATTGTGTGACTTTTGTAAACATTTATCAATTATATTTTACATTTTAGCAACTTTCCTGTTTTACAAGCATCTTTAAGGTTATTTGAAAAAAGTAAGATTTGCATTAAAAAAAAAAATCAAAGCAAAAATCCCCAACAAACAAAAAAACCCCATCTCTGTTCACTATATTGGAGACGTATTTCCACCAGGATTAGCCAAAACCTCCTTTTCTTAAGTTCTGTTTTTGAAGGGCCCCACGCCCCCACACTTGATAATTCTGCAGTTCTACCCACATAGCATGGTGCCCTGACCTCAAGCACTGTAAAGTTATCACTGCTGATTTTTCACTTAACACAGAGCTGAATAATCCAACCAGTGGAGTCTCGCTGTCTCCTTTGCTTACTTTGGGCCTAATTCTGCCCTGATGATGTCAGCTGCCCCTTGATGTCAGCAGAGTGAGGTAGAAGCCCTATGCCAAGAAGATAAAGGCATCTAGAACATAATTGGATACGTTTACTTATTAAATTGCATTCCTTATGTGTAATAAGAAGTCTACACAAAGTAAGTGATTATTTCCTGCTGGCCACGGGGTCACCACAATGGAACTCTTACAAATCATGTCCAGTCAGCAGCTGGTAAGAAGAGGAGCCCAAAAGGTGAGTGAGCTGAGAGCGCTGCACTGGTCACTAGGTACATTTAACTGGTCACCAGGTACATTTAACTGGTCACCAGGTATGGGGTTTTTTTTGACTTTGAGCTCATTTGCAATGCCAGCAGTTGGTCAGCCTGTTCCACAGGAGCTCTGCCTGTTCTGAGAGATCCCATCTATCGCAGCATTCAGCTCACAACACACTGGAGTTGTCGAGCTAATTTGCTTTCTTGGAACGTGTTCAACAAAACCAATTAAACAGCATCAAAACAAACAAAACTAAGGCCCAAATAAAAACACCTCTCCCTGTTACCCCCCACAGTGGGTTCCCTGCCACTCCCAAAGACCTGGAAATGGAAGCTACAAACATGTTACACTATAGAAACTGAGTTGCCATCAAAAAGAAACATGCTATACCCATCTTTAGAATTAAACTTCTTTATTTTTGCCATAGAAAGCTCTAAGAACTAATATCAAGTATTGATTAATGAAAAGTAGAACACAACTTTAAAAAGTATGTTAAGGAAAGACTGTACAACTATGTACATCACAGACCGGGGAAAACCAAGGAATGTTTCACACGGGACATTTCCTAGGCAATAGCTGTAGAACTCAGAATTCAATGTATATAGTTGTCAGCTTCTGCATCTTTTTATAAGCTGCATGCCTCAACAGAACAAAATAAATAAGCAGTAGATGTTATTTCAATATTTATTTAGTTCACATAGTGGAATGTTATGGTATGAATCCCCAAGAAAACCAGACAGTGAGGATGCAGCCACCATTACCATATTCTGCAGCAGATCTGTTGATGGTTTTATATGCATAATAAATGACTGTGAGGTTTGCTACCTTAGTCTGTTGAAATTTTTAATTTCTATATAAATGCTTTGTCAGATTTAACCTTTTTCTTCCATTATCCCAAAGCCAATTTCTTAATATTTACATAAGTTTTCTCATTAAGTTAAACTGGAAGTTAAATGCTTACAAAAACAAACAAAACCACAAATATAAGTGCAATAGCCAGAAATCTAAATATAAAAGCTTACTCATGGCCCCATAAGAATGGAAAATTCATTTTAAAAGAATGGATTTCACATGTTTCCAAACCAATAAATACCAGAAGTGAAATTAAAAAATGCTTTACAGGACCTCTGGACTTTGGATATCAAAAATCACTTCCAAGGAAAACTGAAGACCCTGAGTCACATGCAAGCACGAGTCTTCTAGCAAAAATAGTTACAAAGCCCTAATTTTCCAGTTTTCCTCCAAAAAGAGACCTTTACTAGGCACAGTTTTATTTAAGGTTTTAAATATATCAGCAGCAAATAGTGATAGCCATTATGTTTAATTTTGCACACTTTGTAATGTATGCTTAATTCCAGATCCCCATACAGGCCATTCACTTAAGAGCTGGACTCGATGATCCTTGTGGGTCCCTTCCAACTCAAGACTATTCTGTGATTAAACATGTGTCATGTCAATAACAAAAATAACATTGCATTTGTCTCCTCACAAAGTTCAGAAGTCCCACCATAGCACCAACCAGCTCAATCCACACTCATGTCACGTGAGGATAATGTTTGACTGCAGAAATGCCACCTCTGTTACATCCCACATTCAAAGCATGACCCATTGTATTCAGAGGGGTCTGCAATATGATCTGGAAATAATCAGGTATATCATGTTCTTGGCTGACAAAAGAGAAGTGCTGAGCGTTACATGCACCAGGTAAACAAATCCTCCTCCCTTCATTGCTCACATGGATTTCTGGTATCCTTCCTTGTAGCTCAAGTTATATTTGAACCACTTACCACTTAAGTGCCTTTCTGTCTAGAGAACTATAGGTCTAAACCCTTTAACTTTGAAAGTCATAAAATCAAGATGCTTACTTAAAACATGAAAAAGAAAAGAGGAACTTGTAACTGCAATGTAAGCAATGAAAGGTTTCCATAACTAGGACTATGCACAACAGTCTTTCTCAGTCACCTCTAGAACTCGAGGAGTTTTCATATTACCATTTACTAAAATTCAACAAGTCACTAACTCTGAAATGCTAAACTATGACTCCAGTAAACAGCTGTTTGTTTTTCTCAGATCTACCATTTCCTGATCAAGCTGGACATCTAATTCATCTTCTAAGTGCTTAAACAGGCACCAATTGCAAGGAGAATAAAAGGGCAACATAATAAAGTCAAACCTGGAAACAGATGACAACCAGACAACTGCAGAGAAATTATACTTTGGGTCATGGTGAATAAAGGGCATTTTCCGGTTGTTGGTTTAGTCCTCATCTTCCAAAATGTATAAATGGGGGCAAGTGTGGGGGGAAATCCAAATCCCTGTTTCATTTGAAGATCTAGCCAAACAGGCATACAAGATCCTCAGCAGTCTCAGTGCTAAACCAATACAGCACTTGTATGACTTCATAGTTTTGAGAAGCCTTCAACTAAAAACAAATAATAATTTTATCATAAATTTTTAAATTCCAGACTGAAGCCCTCTTCTTGAAGAGAAAATAAAAAGGAACAGCACTTTATATCAAACTAATTACTGGCATTTTTTCCAGCAGTATGAAAACCTAACAATATTCCTCAAGCTTTAAGAAAGTAAAATTATCTCCTTCCTAAGTGCTCTAAGCTTCTTCACTACTGAGCTTTGTGGGGTTTGGTTTCTTCCCACTGCAAAAAGAGTAAAACATAATGGTCCAGAACACTGAATACTTTGCTCACCATACTGCCAAGTGTAAGTAAAGTTTGTTCAAGTTAGCCCTAATTGAGTATTGCTTGTTGACAAGACTTTTTGCATGAAGACAGATGACTCACAATATTTATAAAAGCAGAATGAAAATGCTAGCTCAAAAACAGACTACTCCAGTGTAGTAAGGGATCATGTATTTCGAACCCTTGTTCACAAATGCAAATTCTGGGATTAATTTTTTTTCAAATAGTTCCATGACCAAGAGACTATGATGAAAAAATCTTACTGTTTTCTTGGTTAACATCTAAACAGAATTCAGCATTAAAGTGCTAACATGAAAGAAAGGGTTTACATGGTAAGTATGGGTGCAGGAGATACCTCAATTATTTTAGAAGTATTTCTAGCTCTTTAGAATAAGTTGTACATTTTCAAGCTACAAATCCTCATGTTTTGATCAAATTTAACATACCAGAAAACACTGCCAGCGCCTTAGAAATGTCTTACTCTCTATTCAAGTGAATTTTCTGATTAACTGCTTCCACAAATCACTGCAGTTAACATGGTCCATCTAAGTGCTACCATTTGGTGACTTGGTAGAACAAGTTAACTTCTTTTGATTTTAACCTTCGATTTTACTGCAATTTCAACAGTTCAGTTAAAACAGCTGCAATGCTCCTGCACTGAATCCCTTTTCCAGCATTTAAAACATTTCAGTAAGATTCTGGTATCACAAACTCAAATTCAGTACTTCCCTCTGACGGGTTTTGTTTATAAATTGTATCATTTCCCTGCGGAACGAAAATGTCATCCCAGGTGATTTGTTTGGATGGAGAGTTGGATGTTGTTCCCTCAGTGCCATCCTTCCCTGAGCCCACACGATAGACAATTCCCCCCTCGTTCATGCCCGGGACGCTGCTGGGGCGGTCACTGATGTAGGCGTACCGCCTGATCTGCAGGGACCTGCAGGGGTGCAGCCGGTACAGCTTGGTGTCTCCAGAAGGGTCTTGGCTGTGAACGGATCTGATGTGGGAGGCCGTGATTTGGTAGTTGATGAAAGATTTGCCACACGTCAAGCACTGATACCTTCGCTCCCCGGTGTGGTGCAGTTCGTGCTTGGTACGATATTCTGCAAGAGCAAAAACCTTGTCACAGTAGCGACACGGGTACTTCTTCTCCCAGGAGTGGACGTTGAAGTGTCTCCGCAAGCTCGTCAGACACGCGTAGGACCTCTTGCACACGATGCAAATGTAGTAGACTCTGCCATCCACTATGAGCTCGTAGTGGTCGTCGTGCTTGACTTTCATGCGTTTCCCCTTTGGAGACTCATCACCAGACCTCGTGGGCGTGTCATCAGGCTTGGCTTCCCCTTCCTCAGAGTCACCCTTCACGGGGATGACGATGTCGTAGGTGTCCTCACCGATATTTGCATAAACCTTACAGCCTGTGGATAAGCCTCCTATTTCAGTTGCTGTATCTAATGTTATGATTTTCTGTCCATCTGCCACATTCTTTGATGCTATACCAGAACTTAATTCCTTGTTGTTTCCAGAAAGGACATCTGAGATTTTTACTTTAAATTCTCCAGGTTTAGCAGATGGCTCTTGTGAAAATGTAACAACCTGTTTTTTCTGTACACCTGATCCTTCAGTGCTCGCTGCCTTAGGAACAGAAGGCTGCTGAACCAAAGAGCTGCTGCTGACCGAACCAGGACTAGAGGAGCTAATGATATCAACATCATCTTCAACAACCTCTTCATCATCAACAGCAGTTGCTTCCACTTCAGTTACGGAGCCATTATTGGATGGCTGCTGGTTCTCGTCAAGTAAATTAATTGTAGGAGTCACATGTGCTTGATGCAAGGAGCTGGCACCAAGTGATGAATTAAGCAGAGGTTTGTTTAGCACAATGATATTAGGAGTAAAATGCTGCGGTGTTGCTGCGATGAGTGATTCAGCACCTGACTGTGTTTGGTTTGGGCTTAGCTGACTGGCAGACAAAGGGAGGTTCTGAGCTGCTGTGGTGTTCGTCAAATGGGGAGAGCCACCACTGCCACAGGATTTTTGGTCAGAAGCTCCAGCTGGACTTGAGCAAGGCTGGTTCTGGCTTGCAGCACTTTTGTCTTTAGTACATTCTTTTGGAGGAAGAATCTCAGAACAAAAAATTACATCATCATCCTCATCATCCGAAATGCTCACTGTAATTTTTGTAGTCTCATATTCTATGCCATGTAAGGAGAATGACTGTGTTATAACTGGCATCCCATCTGTTGCCTCTTGACTCTCTGGCCTGATGACAGTCACCTGTGTTTCAGCATCTCTTTGATTTGGACTAGAAGTTGAAGTTTCTGAAGCAGCGTCTTTGACCTCGTTTGGCACATTTTTGCCTTCGGCCAGAGGTATGCCCAGATCAGCTATGAATTTAACACCCAGCTGCTGCCCTGATTTAATCAGTTCATCAAGTAAATCAGATCGAACGCAGATTATTTTGGAACTATAAATATAATTAAGAATTTCTGCAAAAACTTCTGCTCTTACAAAGCTCAGTTCAACCACTTGACCAGCCACTGAGAAAAGCTGGTGAAAATACGTGCTTGAGGCTGAAAGGATGTTTCTGTGAGCTCGAAATTTCCGGTCTTCCACGATGACTGTAACATCACAGAAAAGTCCATGGCCACGTTGTTCATTCAAAGACTGAAGGAGCACGCTAGAATACTGTGTGTCTGTTGCAGAAATAAGTTTTTTCACCTCCATTCCTACAAAGGGAAAGTAAAAGATACCAAATTAGTAAAAATGCAGATTTACAGTTTTAACTGCATGGCAATGTTTACATATTTACTGTCTATTCCTCCTTTAGAAAAAAACAAATCTGAGATACTGTTCAGAAGATTATGTGCTACTGCACCCTGCAAATTTGTTTCTTATTGTTGTTTGTCCTTTAACCTTCTACACAAGGTAAGTGGAATTCTGAATATATCCTCTGTTCTTACACGGCAAGGAACAGAGAAAGAACACTTTATCTTCTGCAACAGCAAATAAGGGTAATTATACAACCAAGAAGATGAAACTTTGGGGTCTCTCAAGCAGCTTTAAACATTATTAGTAATTTCTTTTTAACTGTGAAATATTCCGTAAATTGTTATGAGAAAGCCCAGTCACATGAGGTTATTTATGGCTAGACAGCAGAATCTGTGTGTCTGTATATTACCAGTCAACTGAGTTAATGAAAACGCTATGGATAGTGCACTTCCTTCCCCAAAAAATACTTTTTTTAACCTTATGCCATATATTTGCAAGGCTTTGTATTTCAAACCGAGACACTGAAGCAACACCGTAACAAAACAGAACTGCTAAAGTCAAAGTAACCCATCTGCCAGCACTGCCCAATCAAAGCCCCCCAATAAGCTGCAAAAAACAACACTAAAATATAGAACAGCGAGTCACGGGCTCTAATTTTACCCGTAAAACTTTATTTCCGCAGGCCGGGCCGGGCCGGGCCGGATGAGACGCCGAGGCCGGAGCCCCGCGGCCGCCGCACGCCGGCCCGAGGAGCGCGACCAGCCCAGCGCGTCCCGCCCGGCTTCCCCCGCGACCCCGGGGGCCCAACCGTGCGAACGAGCGCTCNGCTCGGCGCTCCGGGGCCCGGCGCTGCCCGGGGTGCGCCGCCCTCAGCTCCGCGGAGCTCGGCGCTCCGGGGCCCGGCGCTGCCCGGGGTGCGCCGCCCTCAGCTCCGCGGAGCTCGGCGCTCCGGGGCCCGGCGCTGCCCGGGGTGCGCCGCCCTCAGCTCCGCGGAGCTCGGCGCTCCGGGGCCCGGCGCTGCCCGGGGTGCGCCGCCCTCAGCTCCGCGGAGCTCGGCGCTCCGGGGCCCGGCGCTGCCCGGGGTGCGCCGCCCTCAGCTCCGCGGAGCTCGGCGCTCCGGGGCCCGGCGCTGCCCGGGGTGCGCCGCCCTCAGCTCCGCGGAGCTCGGCGCTCCGGGGCCCGGCGCTGCCCGGGGTGCGCCGCCCTCAGCTCCGCGGAGCTCGGCGCTCCGGGGCCCGGCGCTGCCCGGGGTGCGCCGCCCTCAGCTCCGCGGAGCTCGGCGCTCCGGGGCCCGGCGCTGCCCGGGGTGCGCCGCCCTCAGCTCCGCGGAGCTCGGCGCTCCGGGGCCCGGCGCTGCCCGGGGTGCGCCGCCCTCAGCTCCGCGGAGCTCGGCGCTCCGGGGCCCGGCGCTGCCCGGGGCGCGCCGCCCCCGCCTGCAGGAGGCCGGCTGCGGACGCCGCGGTGCCGATCCTGTGGCCCCGACCCTGCTCCAGCGCAGGCCTGGGACGCCTCGGGCCCGCACACACACGGGCCTTGCTGCGGCCTTGGCAGTTCCCGCCTGGCTCCCGGCTCCCCGCGCTCCGTGCCCGGGCGGAGCTGCAGCAAACCACCGGCACCTGCCTGACGGCTGGCCGGCCGTGTGGATCAGGCCGTGGACACGCTATTTCCCGCTGAGTCTCATTTCCTTCCCGGGGCATTGGCGCTGCTTTGCCAACGCTGACGCAGCCGGCACCTCTGCCCAGCACCGACGAGAGTCGAAGCCCAGATCCGACCACCCTTGCTCGTGCTGCGGGAGCATTTGTTTGGAATTCTTTGCACCACAGTGGCACGTGTTAGCCTCTGCCAGCAGCTGTACAGACATGTACGGCTTTGGCACAAAGTACCTTTGACAAAACGCGACTCTCGGCACATTCGACATGTGGCCATCAAAGCCACACGTCCACAGTGTGGCTTCTTGGAAACTGCCGCTCTTCAGGAATGCTCGAAGAGCACCAAGATCATAAAAGATATTTTTCATCTTTGGTTACTGATCTGTTCCGTTTTTTTTTTTCCCCCTATGCATTCTGTGGACTTGAACCACAGGGGTTCCTGATTTTTCTTAAGATTCAAAAACTTTGACAAGAACAAATGTCCTGTCAAGTTCGACCAAAAACATAAACAGGCCACAGCCACTGGCAGAAATGTCTGCAATCTTTCACTACATAAATCAGCAATGAAATGGTCCTGCCCAGGTTTATGAGCTCTTCTAGCAAGGAAATCACCTGCCAGACTCCCTGTGTTTGTATAGTTAGTAGCAGAAGTGCGTTTTTGAAGTGAGCCTTCAGATTTTCAATGTTACAAACCCAGTTTCTGTTTATTTGTAGGTTTTCCCTGAGAGTCAATTGAAGGAGAATAAATACTAGAAAACACTCATAAGGGAGAAGGTAAGCTTTTCTTCCTCATATGACACTTCAATTATTTTCTCCTTTGATACAGGTTCTTAGTAATTTTTTACACAGGAGGTTATATTAACTGAAAATAATACTATAATTGTTTTAATACTTAATCCAGTGCTTTTTTTTCCTCCTCCAAAAATGTGTGTTGGCCCAAATTAAACCATTTTTTAGCCTTTCATCCTCCAGTTTTAAGGACGTCTCCTCACTGCCTCTTCCAATACTAAATAACTAACAGGAAAACTTACAGCTACAGATGGGCACTGACTTGGAAGGATCCCTGCTCCTGAGGCTCTAGATTCTCAAAAATCAGGTTTGAACCACTTACTCTTAGGCACAGAAGTGCTGGCTGATTTAAAAGCTGCTGGGAGAGTGGCACCATCTCCTTGACTTTTACCTTTTTCACAGCAGCTTCTCTCTATGGCTATCTCCTGTCAGATATAAAACCTGAACCCCACTGTCACATTGCTGCAGTCAAGACACAGATAATGCTCTCCCCAGCTTAACCAATTTGACTGAAGCTGCCACCATCTTCCTGCACCTGAAAGATGAATTTCAGTGTGCATTTTTCTTGTCTAGCATGCATCTCCTAGTTTGGGGGTTGTTTTTTCCACTTTTATTTTTAGATAAGTCTAGAAAGTGTTTGGTGATTCAAGTCACATAAAACCTTACAATATAAATAACAATGTAAAAGAATATTTTATCTAAGATATTGCAAAAAACATCTAGGCTATAGAACTAAACGTGGTATTATTGGAACTGAAAAAATATGTTAGAAATACAATAGCAACTTTTATTTTGATGTATAGAAGTAATCAAAAAACTCTGGGATGGAGGCTCTGAAAATATGAAATACACATTTAAAGAAATTTATGTGCAGGCTTTTGTGAGATGACAAAAAAGTATGCAATTCAGTAAGGAGTTTTCAGTTAAGCAATTTGAAGAGCTCTTTTGTTTTTAAAAAAATCCAGTTTGTGGAAATAGAAAATTCTTTTCAAGATCTGACAGATTTGAGAGACAAAGTAATGTTCTCCATCATGAAAACCTGTATTTAATATATTAAAATAAATAAAATTTCATAAACAGAACAGTTAAGGGTTTTCAATAAAATTGAAATTCAACAGTTATTCTACCTAAGACTACCTTTAAGGACAGAAATATTCTTCTACTGTGGGAATTTCAAATAAAACATCACTGCTTCTGAAAGACTCTGAAATACTGATTCCACTGTTTGTGCTTTGAAGAATTCTCTGAGAGTATTTCTCCTGCCAATTCCATTACATAAAGCCTCACACAACTGAATCAAGAATCCATCCTTTTTATTGATAGTCGTAGTTGTTGTAGATGCTGTTATGTACTGCATGAGCATTATATAACTTGTGTACAAAAGCACTTCAAGTCACCTTATGCTATTAGGTAACAGAGGTGCAGAGTGCTCCTGAGGCAGACGTTTTAGTCATTATTTAGTCAGCTCTATTTGCCAAAATAATCACAGCGCCCCAGGAAGGGAGAAATCGAGCTGTCTTCGCACAGACACGGAGACAGTAACACCACACACATGGGCAAGCTCTGGTAAACTTTTTCCCTTCCTGTTCTGCATGCGGTTATTTGCACCCCAAAAAAATCACAATTTAAATAGTCTTTCTCCATCTTACAGATTTTTTTTTTTTATGCTGCTTATGGTAGGTTTGGGAGCTAAAATACCGTTTCATTTGTGAAAAAGAGACTGACATACCCTGACATCACTTCTAGGCAGCATAAACCAGCACAGGCTTCCCAGGGTTGAGCAGCTCTCCAAACGGCCCCGTTTACACAGAGCTGGCCAGACCCAGCGATGTTACCCCGCACTTCCCACGGCTGAGCAGAAACTCGGGGTTTTTTTAAGAAAGCTCCGTGGCAACGTGGTCAAACCTGAGGGGGAAGGGCACTCACAGAAGAGGGAGAGTGGCTGTCTTATCCGAAAACCTCATTGCTATCATCTTCATAGATAAAGGTTAAGGTTGGAAAAGACTTAAGATTAACTCCAACCGTGAACCCAGCACCACCACCATGTTCACCATTAAACCATGTCCTTAAGTGCCATCTCCACACGGTTTTTTAACACTTCCAGGGATGGTGACTCCACCACTTCCCTGGGCAGCCTATTCCTGTGCTTGACAGCCCTTCCCATGAAAAAATTTTCCTAATACCCAACCTAAACCTGCCCTGACGCAAGTTGGGGCCGCTTTCTCTCGTCCTGTCAGTTGCCCTGACACGCTGACACCGGAGCGGCGGCCGGCGCCGTGTCGGGCCGCGCCGGGAGGTGCCGGCCGGCCGAACATTGGAGACCGGGCCTTGCCCGGGCCGGGCCGTGCCAGGCCGCGCCGGGCCCGGGCAAGGCAGCGGGAGCCCCGCCGGGGCAGGGTGAGCTGTCCGCGGGGCAGTGCTGCTCCCGGGCCGCTCTGGACAGCTCCCGGGCCCGCGGCCCCGCGCCGGTGCCCGCGGAGCGGGGCGGAGC
>VZTJ01003169.1:1231583-1250025 GCA_013397795.1 Orthonyx spaldingii
CTCCCGCTCCCCGCCCGCCGCCAGCCCCGAGCGCCGCGGCCGCCGCTCCCGGTCCCGCTCCCGCGAGCGCAATGGCCCGAGGCGCCTGAGCCACCGGCGGAGCCGCAGCCGGTCCCGGAGCCCCGGCGCGCTGCGCTCCGCCGCGCACCACGGGCACCACCACCACGGCAAGGGCTGGCCCGAGTACTACGAGAAGGAGAAGGAGAAGGAGGAGATCCTGCGGCAGAGGTGAGCGCCCGCCCGGGGTCGGGCCTGTCCTGCCGGCCCCGCTCCGCGCGGAGGAATGGTGCTCCCGGGAGGGCCGGGCGGGGCCCTGCGGGCTCTGGGGCGCGGCCGGGCCCGGCTGTGTACGGCCCCTTCACGGGCCCTCAGCCCCTTCACGGGCTCTCCGGCGTTCCCCGCGGGCCGGGCCGCCCGGGGGCACGGGGCTCGCCTGGAAGGGGGTTAACGCCTTCTGACGCCGATCCTCCGCAGTGTGCGGAGCTCTTCCGCCAGAGTCCTGGCCTGCCAGCTCGCTCCTTGCTCCGGGTTGTTTCTTTTCCTTACTGCAGCTGCTTTAGGCGATTACAGACACTAACGTGTAGGACTTAAAATGTTTGTACTGGGTATTGCAAACTAGGCGTCAGTTAAAATGTTTGTTGTCAGTTAAACGGTGTTGTCCTTTACAGGAGACTCAATGAGAGAGAGAGAATTGGAGAACTGGGGGCACCTGAAGTCTGGGGGCTGTCACCAAAAGTTCCTGACCCGGAGTAAGGCATATTCTTTCTTCTTTCTTCATGTTTTTTATAATATTGAATACATGTCACTTCAGTTTACAGAAATGCTTTCTCCCTGCAGGAGTCTTGGTGCGACAATACTTACTGCATCAGTTCCTTTCTGAAGCAACATAATGAATTATTACTTTTTTTCTACCAAATAATTCCAACATACCAATTATGCAATATGTGATTTATTGTAGATCAGGTGACTTTTGTGTTGTGGTTCTGACAGCAGCTCCCAGGCTGCAAATTAGCTCTTTAATATTTTACTCCCTTGCAAGGATTGACTCAAAATCTGCAAACGTGTTTGGTCATATGTGTACCTTTAATCTTGAGTACAACAAAACAGATTTTAAATAACAAACTGTTATTTTTATTCAGTTCCGATGAGCATACACCAGTAGAAGATGAAGAGGCAAAATCTAAGAGTAGTTCTTCAGATTCCAGCTCAGAAGGTATTTTGTTTGGCTTGAACAGCTTTTTTGAAAGTGGAAAGCTACTGTAGCCTAGAATCTGCTACTGCTGCTTGCAGGAGGTTCCCTGGCTTAGATGGGTGGAAGTGAGTGGGGTGGGCTCCAGCTCAAAGGAGAGCATTGCTTTGGGAAAATCAGGGAGTACATATGGAACTAGATCTTCTTTGTTCTCTAATGTTATCTTTAAAAACATTCTAGAGGAAAAAAAGAAAAAGAAGAAGAAAAGAAAAAAGAAAAAACGCAAAGCATCCAAAAGAAAGCGCAGGAAACATTCCGAGGACAGTGACAGTGACTCAGAGTCTGAGCAGGACTCCAGTGGTAAGACAAGAGGGTTTGAGCTTGCAGTGTGGCCTCAGGAAAAGGGATTTCTGAATTTAGCATCCATTGGGCCTCTCATGCCAGAGATCTGTTTGATATGTTCTCATATCAACCGATACTGCAGGGAGCTTTCTACTAAAGCTTTCCCAGTATAAACAAATCCCATATGTGTGTGTACTAGGGCATTCTAGTGGAGGCAGTTAGTGATGGGAATAGGCTTATGGTTGGGGTAGTGGTTAGGGGAGTGGTTAGGTTAATTGGTAGTGGTAGTGGTTAGCAGAGTTCTTAGCAGTAGGGTTAGGGGAGTGGTTAGGGTAGTAGTTAGGCTTAGGGTTAGGGTTGAGAAGAGTCAAAGAGCCTACGGCTCCAGGAGCACTGGGGCTGGAAAAGGCAGGCCAAGTTATTCACAGTGCAGTAAACTACTTAGCTATAGTTGATCATGTCTTTTTGATAATAGGTATGCTTTCTTTTTTCAGATGAAGATAAAAAGAAAAGCAAGAAGAGGAAAAAGAAGAGCAAAAAGTAAGTGTCGCAGTTGCTGTGTGTTATTCTGGCTTCTGTTGGCTCAATTTTCTTTGCAGGCCCTGAGGGAGCCTGAGGACCTTGGGTAATTTGCAAGAGCTGGCAAATAATAATAATTTGATAGATTTTCTTTAAAGCTACACAATTGTGCAACACAAACAACTCCCTGTAGAGCCACTTTCTAACACTCTGTTAAAGTCAGAACATATATATTGTCTTGGCTTTGCTGTAAAGTGTTCTGTATGAAACATAGCAAACTGCCAGTCTTCCTATAGGTGGAAGTTGCCTTGAGATAATAATTATTTGAGTATGATTCTAAGCACGTTCTTTCATCTTAAATTTTATTAATAGTGTGTCTGCCTGCCTTTATCACAGGAAGAAGTATAAGAAAAAGAAAACTAAGAAGAGCAGGAAGGAATCCAGTGATTCAAGTAGTGAAGATTCCGATGATGAAACACTTCAAGGGGATGATCTCTGGATTGAGAGGTCAAGTAGGTTCACCTGACTTTAAACTTGGGTGGAAACTTCGTGATGTCCTTTTTGTGAATTCTTTGTTAGGTGTTGCTGACCTGTGTAACACTTCTGATAACAAAGAACTATGAGCACAAGATTAATCTTCCTCATTATTTGTTTGTTGCAGAAAATACTGAAGCTGATAGTTTGATTGGACCAGAGGCTCCCAAAACTCATGCATCTCAGGATGACAGGCCTTTGAAGTGAGTAGCCAGCTCTAATGGTACTTCTATCAAATCAAGTAAATCAAGTGTGAAGTTACTGTTCAAAAGGGCTGTTGCAACAATAAGGCATGCAGAGGGAGAAATGCTGTGCCAGAAATTCACCGAGTGCTAGTGGTGCTAGCCTTTCCTCTGGCCTGAACTGGTGTAGAAGAGTCTGGTTTATGCTTTTTAGCCTTGATTCCTAGAAAATCAATTGTCAGTGCCTTTATTCTAATGAGCTGCAGTACTGTGAGTTTGTAGTGTCATCAGAATAAACTGAGCTGATCATTTAAGATGTGTTGCTAGTGTTGCCATAAGGAAGAAACAGGCCAATACGTGGGAGAGAATAAGAACGTGTTTAAAAATGCAGCTGTATATAGTAGTGAAAAGGGAAGTTGGATGTTTAGCTCAGGCTCTCTCTATCTGAAACTGACTGAAATCACCACTTTTGGTTTTTTAGCTATGGACATGCCCTCCTGCCCGGTGAAGGTGCAGCCATGGCAGAGTACGTGAAAGCAGGGAAACGCATTCCCCGCAGAGGGGAAATCGGCTTGACGAGTGAAGAGATCGCGTCGTTCGAGAGCTCTGGTTATGTCATGAGTGGCAGCAGGTATGGTTTCCATGATGGCAATGGTTCAGTGGAATTTTCATGAGCTGCTTTCTCTGCTGGCTGGACAGAAGACTGCTTCCAAGCTCTACTTGCAAGCATAGAGGAGAAGGTGCTCTGTGGGCTTGCAATACTCTACACTAAACTCACCATTGCTAGAGATGGATAGTGAGTTTTTCAAGGACACTTTCTCCTCAAGAGCAAAAGTTCTTTCCAGGCAATACTCTTCTAGTTATTTCAAATGAGGAGGTGCTTGTGTCAGGTGGCTCAAAGGTGGTCTGTTTGGACAGCCCTGGGGATGTGCTGGCTCTTCAGTAGGAGACAAATCAATGTGTGAGAGGTTGGCTGCACATTTTCTCTATGACCAACACTTAAATTTTGGTGAGCCAGCAGCTGACACCCTGGGGGTGGGGAAGGTTTCTGGCTGACCACCTGAGAGCAGACACCCCCAGAAGTCAGTTTCTTGCTGTGCCACACTCCTTCCTGGGAAGGTTAGTGTGCACTTTGGATTATCTAGTGCAGGTATCTGTTTTGCCCGTTGGCAAGGTCAGCACAAGAGGCACAGATACCAACTTTAAGGAGTAAGTGTAATTTGCTACAGTGCAAAACTGCAAAGAGTTACAAGGGATAAGATAGGTAATGCACCTAATCATTACTGCAAAAGATTGCCTAGAGTGATTAGGAAAGATACATCACCAGTTACCTAATACTTTACCATCATCCAGATCCACGCATCAGCTGGGGAGCCCTGGTCACAGCAAAGGATTGGAGAGCCGTTCCTGGGAATTCCTACATCGTGTGTCCACCTGTGGGCAAGGCCTCCATCTTTGCTGTGAGAGGTCCCAGCTTTTAGACTGTAGAATAAACAAGCTTAGACAACTTCTAGTGCAGGAACATCTGGTATCATCCTCTTGGTTTCCACCCAAAGCCTGGCCAGGGCTCGAGGAGGAGCCAAGGGAGTTGGCTTTGATCATATACCTTCAAACAAGGCCGCATGTCTGATTTCATGCCTTTGTCTGGCTTCTAAATGCAGAAAGATAAATATATTCTCATCACGCTACGTATTTCGAATGATCATGCATATTATGTTAATGAGCAGATACAAATATAATATTTTGTTGGAAGGTTCACCTAGAGGTCAGTTGTTCAGGCCTCATAGTACTTCAGTATGTTTATTTAAAGCCCCTGAACAGAGTGAGGTCAGTTGAGGGATGGCAGCTGTGACAGGGCACTGCCACCCCTGTGCCCATGCTGACGTGCCCCGTGCTCTCCCCTGCAGGCATCGCCGCATGGAAGCCGTGCGGCTGCGTAAAGAGAACCAGATCTACAGCGCGGATGAAAAGAGAGCTCTGGCATCCTTCAACCAGGAGGAGAGGCGGAAACGAGAGAATAAGATCCTTGCAAGCTTTCGAGAGATGGTCTACAGAAAGACTAAAGGCAAAGAGGAAAAATAATGCTTTATTTGAGCTGTACACCACAGGTTGCACCACGTGGCAGCTAACCCGGTCCAGTCACAATTTGAAAAAAGCTGCAGGTGCTGCAGCGCCTTTCACCCAACAGGGCCAAGCCTCAGGAGTGGATCACTTGTGTCAAGGAAACAGAGTTATTTTCATCAGATGTTCTTGGATGGTTTGTTTACCATCTACAAGGAATCCCTGTAAAGAGAAAGGCTACAAGGCAGGAACAGGCAGGGAAGATTAGAGGCGTCAATGTTCTGCGCTCGCTTTCAATCAGACAAGCCGAAGGATCCCATGGGAAAGCTTTGTTACCTAATACAAATTAAATGTGATATTTTTAATCCATTTATTTTGATTAATCATAGGATCATTTAGCTTGGAAAAGACCTTTGCAAGCTACTAGCACCAGTAGCAAAAATGAAGGAACTCCTGAGTTCCTGTTTTAAGATCTAGGACTGTCCACTTTGCTATTTTTTTCACAAGTACAAGTCTTTTCGATTTAGATTTTTTTCTCAAAACAGTTGTGTTTGGTTTGTGGCTCAAATCAGACTTGTAAATATTTTGTAAATGAGTTTGTAATTTAATGCAGATGGGCTTCAGTTACTTTGGAGCAAGCAGATTGCAGCTGGGGTAAAGTAACAGTAACAGGAGGGTCTGATCTTCAATCCACTGAAATACGTGGTGAAGAATTAAGTTGCTTGCTTTTTTTCCTCCTATGTTATACATAGGCATCAGTGCAGTGAGGTGCAGTGATTGGAACCCCTGGATGTACACAGGTGGTGACAAGGATGTATCTTTCAATTTATTTGAAATGTTTTGTTTATGAAAGTATTCTAGATTAAATCCTTGTTTTAACTCGTGTATTATTTTAATTTGTTCTGTTTCAGTAGTATTACATGGCCTGCTTCAAACTCTGTGCTTGGAGGCCTTGCTCAGGCAGTGCTTATGTGGTGGTTATCTTTAATTCAAATGCATATTTCCAAACATATCCCCTGGAACTTCTTTTTCTCAAATGTCTTTGAAAACAAAATGGTTTTGAGAGGTGGATTGTTTCTTTTTTGTTCTCCTACATACTTTTTTTTTTTTGTTGTTCCTCTAAGTTTAGCAGCGGAGATGTCTTGTATATTTGTATGAAGAAAATAAAAGTCCTAAAGTCCTATAATGCTTTCCCTGGAGTTTCACAGACCTGGCATTTGCAAACAGCAAATCCCACCCAGCTGCCTCTTCCCATTTACACTCTGGAACCTGGTTCCATCCTGCTGTCCCCACCCACACCTGCCAGGGACTGTCATGCACAGCCAGCTGCCATGTCAGAGCATAGCTGATTTTGCACAGGTTCAATGCTTTTTATGTATCCACAAAGTAGAAATGCTGCTAAGGAAGAGCCTTTCTTTCTTCATCATGTTTATTTGGTTCTCCACAACATGGTATTGGTGATGGTAAATTGGAGCTGCTCATCGGGAAGCAAGTCTTTCTATGCACGCTATTTTATTGTCGATTATGTCCTTAAGCCACTCTTCTCTAAACTGACACCGTTCTGGCCTGGAGAATGGAATAAAAAGAAAGTAAATTGTAAGCATGATACTGAATCCAAGTTTGGCCAGCTGAGAGCTGGCCTTTATTCACCACATGCAGCTATCTGCTACAATAAAGACCCCCACCTAGACTGAGTAAAGCAGGACACATTTCTGGAGAAGGCAGATGCCCACAGGGTGGCTATTCATGCCTCTGGGGGTGTGAAGCTAATGATAAGCAGGGTCATTTCATGTAGCAAGATTTTGACAACTTCTACT
Source organism: Orthonyx spaldingii (assembly GCA_013397795.1). Taxonomy (NCBI): domain Eukaryota; kingdom Metazoa; phylum Chordata; class Aves; order Passeriformes; family Orthonychidae; genus Orthonyx; species Orthonyx spaldingii. The sequence continues at coordinate 1,238,228 of VZTJ01003169.1, forward strand.
TCCCTGCTATTATGGCAAACTTATTTACATCGAACTCCCTGTTTGGTTCTGGAATGGAAAAGCTGCTAAAACAGAAGAGTAGTAACATTTACCTCCGAATCAACCTGCTGGACTCCAGTCTGTAGAAAACCTCCACAGGTGCAGTCTGCAAGAGAGCAGAGACAGGGCAGAGGCCATGCACAGCCCCTCAAAAAGCAGACATTGTAATTAAGTAAGAGCTACTATTTACTTAAAAAGTAACCTGGATATTTGGTTGGGGCAGGAGGGTAGATTCTGCTCAAGGACAGGCACGGCATTGGTTAGTGAGTGGTGAATAATTGTTTTCATTTGCATCACTTGTCCTTCATAGGGATTTTTCTCTCTCTGTTTTTGTTGTTTTTGTTGTTTTTTGTTTTTTTTTTCAAACTTGTTACTATTTTTTTAAAAATATTGGTACACTTTTTTTTACACTTGCAACTCTCTCCCCCATCCCATGGTGGTGGGGAAGGAGTGAGCCAGCAGTTCTGTGATGCTTACTCGCCAGCTGGGGTTAATCCACACACTATTATTTGGGGATCCGTAGCTGGTAAGTAGAAACACCAAGGTTCAGTATGACTAAGCCTGGAGGTAAGAATTCTACTCAGTGCAATTTATTTCATTTTTTCTCTTGAGTTGCAAGCGTTTATTGTACAGGTGCAAACTTCAGGCTGATCGGGAAAGGGATTCTGAGACAGTTTGAAGAGCAAAGTGTCACACCCCTCATTCTGTAACTCATCTCTACTCAGCCCTACTTTCAGCTTCCCATAACAATTGTTATTGCTTGGAAGGGGAAGATGGTAAGAGCAGGAAGGCAGATGTAGGATCCGGCCAGATTCTGTTTGTCAAGTTCTGTCAGCCAGTGATTTGGGAACTAACCCAGCCTCCTGCTCTGTGCCCTGCGCCCCTTGCCAACTGATGGCATTTCTATCAGGCCACACTTAAGTCTCCTGCCATTGCCCTGGCAATGTCCAGGCCTTGCCAACATCTTCACGAGAGCTGCTGGTCCCTCGCCAGTCTCTCCACTGTCCTGGCACTCCCCTGCCTCAGGAATGCCACTGTACTCTCGTCCCTTAAAGGACTAGTCCATCCACACCACGTCTGAGTACTTACATCAGGTTTGAATTTGGAGATCACTATAACAAAGTAGACACTTGCTGTTGCTTGTGGGATGGGTTTTCTGCGCGTTGGGATGCCCCAGCAAGCTCTGTAGTGGTACCTCTTGCTGTCCTTCAGTTCTTCTTCACTGAGAAATTCTGAGTGGTGAAGCCAGCTTTCATGAATGTCCCATGTCTGTTGAATAAATGTATCACACTAAGACTCCCTCTGTCTAGTAGAGCTGATTTGAGGATGGGGCTAAAAAGGAACAGAGGTGCTCTCCTTTAATTTTTCATACTTTTTAATAGTGAGAAGGTGTGGCCTTCCTGAATGGATGGAATTGTGACTCACAGAAATGAGCTCTTCAATTTGCTGCTGTCCTCTGTCCACTGTGAAGTTCTTGGCTGTGGTCCACTGGATATTTTTGATGACATGCTTGGTTTCTAAAACAGATAAAATGCTGACAAATCCTCCTAGAGAGACCCCAACACATTTTAGTAGAGCAAACACAATACCTTTCTGGTTTTCCTTGGCCTCTGGAAGAGATTCCTCTGTACCGCTTCTCTCATTTTCTGTGGGGATGTGATCTTTTCCCTCACTGGCAGCTTTTTCCTCTTTCTTGTCCATTGGCTTCACCTTTAGAGAGATAAACGCGCAAACACTGAGAGAGCAGCGGTCTGAGAGCTGCGGGCCCCGTCTGAGGAGCAGGGGGAGCAGCGGGCAGTCCCTCACCGCCCCTGCTTCGCACCTCGGCCCTGCTCACCCTCCTCGGGGCTCCCGGGCCGGCTGCTGCTCCCCCGCGGCCACGGCCAGGGGTGTCCGGTCCCGCGCGGGGTGTCGAGCCCCGGGAAGCTGTGGCCGGGCCCCGGGGAGCTGTGGCCGGGCCCGGTGTTGTCCCTGCCGCCGTCCGGGGCCCCGCGGGCGCGGTGCCGTCACTATGGCGAGGCCGCGCCGCTCCCGGCGGCCCCGGGAAACGCCGGCCGAGCAGCCGCGGTGAGCGAGACAACAGCTGTGGGATCCAGCCAGAGTCTCTCCTTGTTATATTTTTGCCATTCTGGACAACTCGGGAGTTAAAGCAGCTTCCAGGCTGTGCCCTGCCAGGCAGAGACTCTGTCCAGCCCGGTGCGCTGAGGTGCTGCAGGTGAACACCAGCGCTTGCAACACGCAGCCCTTCGGAGGGAAAGGAGCACGGGTACTGCACGAGAGAAACCAGGAATGTTTTAGCAGATCACAGGGCACTGAATTCCCAGCAGCTGCTCTTCCAGGATGACAAGAGGCCTTGGGGCAGAGGATAGGAGATGCTCCACCTGCCGGAGCAGAAACACCCCTGCAGCCCCTGGTGCAAGACCGTGGTGAGGCAGCTGTGCCCCTGCACGTCCATGACTGAGCAGAGATCCACCCGCACCCCAGCAAGGACCCCACGCTGGAGCAGGTGGATGTACCCAGGCTGTGACCCCGTGGGAAGCTCACGCTGGAGCACGCTCCTGGCAGGACCTGTGTGCCCATGGAGAGAAGAGCCCACACTGGAGCAGGTTTGCTGGCAGGATCTGTGTGCCCATGGAGAAAACAGCCCACATTGGAGCAGGTTTGCTGGCAGTATTTGTGACCCTGCTGGAGCAGCTGGTTCCTGAAGGACTGCACTTTATGCATGGGATAAGTGTCACGAAGAACTGCAGCCCATGGGAAGGACTCACACTGGAGAAGTTAGAGAAGGAGTCTCCCATGGGAGGGACCCCATGCTGGAGCAGGGCAAGAGTGTGAGGAGTCCTCCTCTGAGGAGGAAGGAGCAGCAGAGACATAGGATGACATTTACCACAGCCCCCATTCCCCATCACCCTGTGCAGCTCAGCAGGGAGCAGGTAGAGAATATCATGAGTGAAGCTGGACCCAGGAAGAAGGGCGGGTGGGGGAAGGTGTTTTATGATTTGTTTTAATTTCTCATTATCCTGCTCTAATTTGTCAATACATTAAATTAATTTCTCTGAGTCGAGTCTCATTTGTCCGTGACAGTAACTGATTAATGGTCTCTCCCTGTCCTTGTCTCAACTCACGAACCTTTCAATGTATTTTCTCTCCCCTGTCCAGCTGAGGACGGGAGTGACAGAGTGGCTTTGGTGGGCACCTGGTGTCCAGCAAGGGTCGCCCCACCACAACAACACAGACACAAGGGCTGAACACATGTATAGCTTTATTTGGATTTTTCAAAGTGATGCCACCTTATTTTATGTTCTCCAGACCCTGGAAAAAAAAAATAATGGATATATTTGTGTCATTCTTGCCACTAATATGCAACAGGACATATGTGAAAATGCAGATTTTCAAACCATATTTAATTACCCAAGTCTTAATTAGAACAAAACTGAAATGCACATCCCCAGAGGCAGGCCTGCTGCAGGCACCGAGCGAGATCTGACAGTGCCAAGAGCGAGCAGTGCCCACCTCAGCGGCCGTCCCAGAGCTCGGGGATGGGGGAGCAGCGCCTGGGTCCCGCTTTCCCCCGGCGGTACCCGCCCAGAGCCCCAAACCTGCCTTGGTCACGTAGTGCTTGTTGACACCCGACACCCGCCGGTCCCTCTCCAGCAGGATCCACTCGTAGGGATAGCGGGCTACCCTCTTCTCCTGCAGGCACAGAGCCGCCTGTTAGGGCCTCGGGCAGAGGCTCCGGAGGGAACGCGGGGAGCCCCGGCAAGAGAAGGGATCTCAGAGGGATGCAGGGGACCGGGGGATAAGGGCGGCTCCGGTGGGGAAGCGGAGCCTCAGGGTCCCGGGGGTGCCGCGCCGCCCCGCCCCGCGCTGACCTTGCCGCCGTGGCACACGCGGTGCATGAAGACGGTGGCGAAGCCGGGGACGCTGAGGCAGGCGCCCATGATGGCCATGCCGGGCAGGATCTCGTACCACATCCCGCCGGGGCCGCTGCTGGTGCCGGTGTCGCTGCCGGTGCCGCTGCCCGTGCCCGCTGCCGGGCACTCCCGGCCTGCCCCGCGCCCTTCCCGGCCTGCCCCGCGCCCCTCACAGCCCAGCGGCCCCGAGCGGGCGGCGGGAGCGACAGCGCTGCCGGGAGTCAGTCCCTCAGCAGGGAATGAGGCCGTGCCCGCGTCCCCGTTCGCCCGACACCGATCTCGGCCCCGGTGCCGGTCGCTGACCCCAGCGGGATCAGCGGTGGCGGGCGCGGTGCACGCTGGGAGTTGTAGTCCGCCGGAGGCCGCGGCGCCTTTAAGGTAGAGTCTCGCGAGAGGCGGCGGCCGCTGGGTGTGCGCGGCGCTGCCGGGCCCGGAACCAGGATCGGGATCGGGATGAAGGAGGACAAGGAGAACGCCAGGCCCAAGGAGCGGCGCGGGGCCTCCGCCGGGACCGGGGTTCTGCTGCCCGCGGCGCCGGGCACGGGCCCCGCCGCCGGCACGGACGGCAGAGCCGGCGCCGCCGAGCTCGATCGCCTGGAGCGGCCCAAGGACAAGAAGGAGACGCTCAGCAAGGTGGGCCCTGCGCGCCGCTCGGGAACGGCGCCCTCCCCGGTAACGGGGCTCGCCCTCTGTCACGGGCCGCTCCTTCCTCCGGGAGCAGGGCTCTCCCTCTGTAACGGGACCTCCCCCCGCTGACAGGACCTTCCCCGGGTAACGGGGCTTCCCCCGCTACCGGGCCGCTTGCGGGGGCCTGGGGGGAGAGCGGGGCTCTCCCGGGACGGGACGTGTCGGGGGAGGCGCGGTAGCGGCTCGTCCCCGGCGCTGCCCTGAGCGCCGGTCGTGCCGTGCCGCAGGTGGTGATCCGCCGGCTGCCGCCCAGCCTGACGAAGGAGCAGCTGGAGGAGCACCTGCAGCCTCTGCCCGAGCACGACTACTTCGAGTTCTTCGCCAACGACTCCAGGTACGGCCGCCGGCCCAGCCCGGGCGCTCCCGGGAGCCGTCGCCGCCGCCAGCCGGGCCCCGGTGGCGCCGCCGCCTCGTCAGCCGAGCGCTCTCGGTTTGTGTCTCTGCAGCTTGTACCCGCACATGTTCTCGAGAGCCTACATCAACTTCAAGAACCAGGAAGACATAGTCCTCTTCAGGGATCGCTTCGACGGCTACGTTTTTGTCGATCACAAAGGCAAGTGAACGGCACTCGGTGGATGGTGCTGCTTCCCTGCTGTCTGTGCTGGTTGAGTTTTGCAGGGGTGGCTGTGAGCAGCCACGTCTGACTTTAGTCAGAGGTTGGGTGCTTCAAGTAACAGTTCCAATACATCTAGAAGTACATGCATATATAGTTCCAATAACATCCAGGTACTTTAAATGAGCTGGTTTGCAGTGTAACAGCACAATGTTTGCCGCACCCAACTGGATTTGTGCAGCCATAAATGTCGTGTTCTCATCAGAAGATAAAGGTTTAAAGCCTGCTTGCAATGTGTTGCATTATACTATATTATGTGAAAAATTGAGATTTGCCTCAGTTGTATTAACTTAAAGTATTTTTTCTTGCACAATGAACGCAGAGTCTGTAGGATGAGGCTGTTACGTGGTGTGGTGCCACTGAGGTGGCTACACTGACAGTCGTGGGCAGTCTTAAATCTAGTATGTCCTTCTTGTCAGTCTGTGAATTTGCTGGTTGGTTAGTATAGTGAGAGTGTTAAGGTCATGAATTCTGCTGTCTATAAAGTGGGGGTTTTTTTTATTAAATGGCTTTCCAAATACAATATGTTTTTATGATGTGTAAATAGTCTCTTCTAGTATTGCATATTTCTTGTTAGATTTACCTTTCTGCTTTAGATATAGACAATATACTCTATTTTATATCTGTTGCATCTTTATTTTAATGTATTTTTTCCTCTCCTCTTAACAGGTCAGGAATATGCTGCCATAGTTGAGTTTGCACCTTTCCAAAAAGCTGCAAAAAAGAAGAGTAAGAAAAAGGATGCCAAAACTGGAACTATTGAAGATGGTATAACAGCGAGCTAGTTTGTTTTGCATGTGTAGACTTGAAACTCTTAGCAATGATTTCAATGTAATGTTTTTACTGTGACACTATAGTTCCACCAATAGGATGTTTGCTTAATTATATGTGAAGTTTATTAGCACTGCTTTGTCAGCTAAAAATCTGTTAAATATGATTGTCCCAGACAAACATAATACAGCAGCTCATTTGAGAGCTGCTTAGTTATGAAAAGGTGGCATATAAACAACCCAACTTAAGTAAATGTAACCCAACAGTGCACAATGCAAATACTTTTCATCCTACAGTACCTCTTCTTTTTTTTTTCCTTCTCTTCTGTGTAGATCCAGAATACAAGAAGTTTTTGGAAAGTTACAGTGCAGATGATGAAAAATTAACCTCCACTCCTGAAACTTTGTTGGAGGAAATAGAGGCAAGAAACAAAGAGCTAATAGGTATGGAAATCTGTGTACTAGAGTTACATTTTCCTAGATCACAAAGAAACATACATGGTTTGTAATTTGAAGCTCAACCTGGAGGAGACTGAATTCTTTTGTGTGCCTGCTTAGTATTTTTTAAACCTTTAGGCTAATATTATTCAGTGTGTTTTGTTTTGTTCCCATGCTCTAAATTCTTCTGTAGGTATAAGTTTTAGATGACAAAGTTCCTTCCTGTTGCAGATGTTTGTTAGCCGGACCAGGCTGTGGAGTGGCTGCATTTCAGGGAGATGCAGTGATGTTTAATGCACAGTGCTGTGAGCAGTGATAGTCCATGCAGGCACAAGTTAAGAGTTAGTGTGGTTGGGTAAAATACCGCCAAAAAATGACCAGGTTGCACTTTTTAAGTATGTTACAGGGATCTCTTTAAAAATGAGAGAAAAGCTGAATGCAGATTGAATATCCATGCAGAGATAGGTGTAATGGATATCCTGTTAGTATCCTAAAGAAATTTATAGAATGCTAATAGGTTTGGAGATAGGTTTTCAATATTTGTTTCACTGCTGTATTGCTGTATGTGAGAGGAGACAGGCAGGGGAATGTGTAAGGCTGCTTCACTTCATACAGAGCTTTGTTGTAGGTATTGCAGTGTTGGATAAGGCAAAATATTTACATTTGTTTTATCTATTCTCCAGCTAAAAAGACTACTCCTTTATTGAACTTCTTGAAAAATAAACAGGTAAGACTGACCTCCAGAATCTTCTAGCTGTTTGCAAGTACAATTAGCTCATTGTATGTTTTGCTCATTTTCTTGATAGATTAATTGTTGATAGATTTATGCCCTTCCTTTTGAAGAAGGAGCTTTTGATCCAACTTGTCAACTTCTGGTTCATGTATTGTAAAGGACTAGAGTGTTGGAATGGTGGTGCTTTGTGTACATTCTGGTCACAGCAAAACGCCTCTTGTTGCACTGACAAAACAGATTCCATTTTAGTGCTTCCACTCTTAGTGCACTTATGGCAGAGATCCTTGTAGATGGTCTTTCTCGTAGCACATAATATTATTTTAGCATCTAGCAATGAAGAAAATCAGAGGTGGGGCAGATTTAATTAAAATTCGAATGATAAAGGCTGAGGCCAGTGTTGTGTTTGAGTTTTTTAAGACAGTACAATTTAAGGCTTATGAGTTAAAAAAATAAGTTTTTTAAAAAAACTTATTAAAAGAATGTGCAACATGTTCAGGTTCACAATAACAACAGAGATGACAGGAATTCTTTTTTTCTTTTATGATAGAGGCAGCTTTGAGGTGAGTTGTTTGATGGCTTAAAAAGATGTTTTCTGGTGTGGAGAGACTATTTCTCTTTGCTTTTACATACACAGAGACTGAGAGAAGAAAAAAGAGAGGAGAGAAGGAGGAGAGAATTAGAAAGAAAAAGACAAAGAGAAGAAGAAAGAAGAAAATGGAAAGAGGAGGAGAGAAGGAAGCGAAAAGAAGCAGAAAAATTGAAAAAAGTAGACAGATGCCCAGAAAAAGAAAGAGACAGATCAAAAGAAGAACCAAAGATTAAGGTCTAGAACAGTTCTTTATTATAAACTGTTATACTCCCTTTCCCCTATTATTTGTATATCAGTCTCAAAATGTGCTTTGGGTATTGTGTGAAGAATCACATGAGTTTGGTGTTTAGTAAATAACCAATTTTTTTTGTAATATTCAGTAGCAGGCATTGTAAAGGTTTACATGCTGTAATGTTTCATAGTAATATTTACAGTTTTTGTCGTGTGACTGTTGTACATGCTGCCGTAAACAGGATTGTGAATTCACTATGGAATGGAGATTATTTTTAAGCTTTCTAAAACAATCTGGTTTAAGAGAAAAATCCTAGTCTGCTGTGTGAATAATGCTTACTCATACACTCCAGCTTTTAGAAATAATGTGATTTGCAGTAATATTTTTTTAATGTTTACTTCTTACTGGACTGGTTCCTTTGATGCAATTTCGGTGTTGTGCCAGACAATACGTATTAGAGTGAGCTTTTTAGTTGAGACTTCTGTTTTCTTTGTAGCTACTTAAGAAGCCTGAAAAAGATGAAAAAGACTTGGAGAGAAAAGAAAAATCCAAGAAACTGGAAAAAGAGACTCTGAGGGAGGAAAAAAATGCGAGTAGTGCATCTGCCAAACGATCTGATGGGGAGACAAAAGAAGAGAAGGCAAAAAAGTATTCTAGTACTTGCTATAAATATATGTGTATCTATAACTTGTTTCCTGATTGTACTGAGGCTTAGGCTGCTCTGCCATGATCATGTTTTGAAATTCCTTTCAAATGTTTTTTCTGCTATAAGACATGGGCTGTGTTCTCTGTGGCAGTGCACATCCCCATGATTACAGAAAACCCTGTGAATTACCTGAAAATTCTTCATTAGTGGAAAGATTTTAATATTTTTACAACTCATTATAGGAACTCCACTAAAGAAGCCCATAGGTAGGTGACTGCAGCAGGCTGTGAGCACTGTCCTTGCAATGAGATAATAATTATAACCATGGCAAGAGGAGAGGTGTTCTCCAGTTACCAGTCCCTCTAAGTCTTGTAAAAAGTCAAAGTGGAAAATGTAATTCTCAACAGCTCCGTGATCTGTTCAAGGTTTGGTTCTGCCATGTGAGAAATACAGATAAGACAGAAAAATTCAGATTTTTTTTCAAAGCCAGAAGAGACCCAGCCAGCTGTGCAAGTGGGAGGCTGGGAAACTCTAGTGGTCAGTGTCCTCTCTGGCTGTCATGCATGACTTGGGCTGTCACAGCCTCCCAAGAGCTCCCTAGAACCTGCCAGTGTGTCATCTTCCTATTGCACATTTACACCGCTATTACATTGATCTCCCAGTTCTATTTGATGAATCTTTTGAGCTTAATTTTCAGTTTTGTTTTCATACAGATCAGAAGATGAGTGTATAAAGGACTACAGGGACCGAGATAGAGATTTTGACAGAGACAGAGAATATGAGAGAGCGCAGAGAGAGAAACTGAGACGCCAAGAAGAGGAGCGTCGGAGGCAGAAAGAACGCTATGAGAAAGAGAAGGTTTTTAGAAGAAAAGAGGAAGAGGTGAAAAAGGAGAGAGACTTACTCAGAGAAAAGGGAAAGAAAAGTGATCTTACAGACTTTACCAGCAGCATGGACAAATCTGAGAAAGTAACCAAAGATGATAAAAAAGAGGATACAATTAAGAGGGATCGTATCAGAAACAAGGTGCTGGATTTCTTTAAATTCATGTGTTGATTCATAGGGATCAGTTTGTGGTTTTTAGGATAAAAGCACTTCAAGGAAAGAGCCATGTGGTTTCTCTGTTGAAACTTCTCCCTGTTCTGGCAACAAACTCTGCCATTGCTAGAAATATCCACTAAACTTTGCTTAACAGTGGTATTTCTTGTCACTGTGTAAGAACTAAGCCAAGCAAACATGGGTTAAATTGTAAGACACTGATCCCTTTTCATTTGCTGATTTGTGCCATAAGCTCTCTCTTTAACGTGTTGGTAGAGTATCAGTAATCTGCCTCTGTCTGCTGATGTTATAGGTGCCTGGAAATGCACATCAAAGTGGGAGTGTGATTGAACAGGTTCCTTAAAATAAGAAACTGCAACTTGCAGAATATGACATGTCCTGTAGGCTCAAGAAATAATGTCTTTAGTTTTATGTACTCCACAAAATCTGTTTTTGCAGCATTACTGTGGTTGTCTTCTGTATCACTTAACACGTTGTCAGGTACAAATGAAACTCAAGATTTTGAAACTTTGAAGTTGGCCTCTCTTCTGAGAGTGTGAGCTGAACTCAGCAGGAAACTCTTTACAAATAGCCTCAACTATGAGCAGTATTCTTTGTGGCTTGAACAGGGATGTTGCCTTAAAACAGAGACAACCTTGATTTAGGACAATTGAAGTGACATTGCCACCACTGTGGAATAATTAAACTTAGCCTGAAAAGTTTGAATTTGAGCCATTTCTAATACCATGGAAATGATGCCATAATAACCCTGACAGCAGGCAGCTGTGCAAGAGTCTAAATAGTTTTGATTTATTTCAGGATCGCCCAGCAATGCAGCTGTACCAGCCCGGAGCCCGAAGCCGGAGCAGATTGTGTCAGTATGAAGACAGTGCTGCAAAGCCCCCAGATCAGGGAGTGGATAAGAAACAAGAGGGTGAGACCAGTCACACGAAGGAAGAGGAGTGACTGAAGTGCAAGCCTTATGTGTTCTGACTGTCTGTGCAGCCAAAGAGCATGTACTACGCAACCCAGAAGTGCCTTCAGAGCGAAGAAGGAACAAAGGAAGAAAAGGGGGCATTGTGCTGTTGGATATTTCTGGTTAAAGAACCTCAGTTGTAGATTCGGAATTTGAAATGTGTTCTCATTGTAATATTTTCAGTTATTTGAATTTATTTTCCCAGCATCTAACTACAACAGAGAAGAGAATCTTTGCAAAACAGAAAGACTTTATGGCCTTAAGTTGGATAATAAATGAGTTGTGGTAGGAGGGGATGATACCTGGAGCAAAAGCCAGAGCTCTAATGTAAGGCAATTGGAGCCAGTGTTGGATGCACTTAAGCAGAGCAGGCTTGGAGCTGCCTGGAGTTGACACAGGTGTTGCTGTGTTGTGTGGTGCTCCTGCCTGAGGCAGTGAAAGCTAAAGTGTGTCAGTCTAGCACTGAGACAGATGCACAGGCTGGGGTTGTCGATGTACCAGTGGATAGGAGCCTTTTGGCACATAAGGAGCAGAACATCTGGCAGCGCAGTAACCATGTTAGGGAGGGAGAAACCGTCCTCTTCAGTGGTTCTCTGGATAAAGTAACTTAAGTTGGAGTGTATGAATAAGCTGGCTTAATAGATGAATATGTCTTGATAAATTCTCATGTAAAGTCTCCCTACATTGAAATGCTTATTTTTAATCAAATGTAGCTGGTTTGGGCATCCTGTTCTTTTCCAGCATCTTCCCTTCTCTCAAGTCTGAAAAGCTTGCCAACTCCTGCCCTCTCGGAACTGCTTCCTCTTCCCTCATAACTTGAAGTATTGTTTTACAGCCCAGAACGGGACTCCGCCAGTAGCAGCTCCTCCCAAGCTAGCGAATTTTAGCCATAGCAGTTTTTTTTGTACCAAACCCAAATAAACTCGCACAAACTCTCGGGGCCGCTGTCCCTCACTGCGCGGGTCCGCCGAGCCGGCAGGGGGCGCTGCGTCCGCGCCGCCATAGCCGGGAGCCCGCCATCCGCCCGCCCCTTCCGCCTCTCGGCCGCCGCCACCGCCGGGAGCCCGCTGCCGCCGCTCCGCGCCATGGTGAGACATCCGCGCCCATCCGCGCCCATCCGCGC
>VZTJ01003169.1:1260296-1286769 GCA_013397795.1 Orthonyx spaldingii
CTGCAGCCCGGCCCGGCGACCTTGGGCTGCCCGCACCGCGGCGGGCGGGGGTCCTGCCCTGCCGGCGCCCCCGGGCCCGGCCCGGCCACGGCCGGACCTGCCGCGCTCCCGGGGCCGGCCGGGCTGCACGCTGGGGAGGCCTGGCCCTGCTTCCCTTACCCGGGTCCGGGGGCCTCTCGCGGGCCAGGGCACGGCAGTGGCATCCCTGCCTCTGCGGGGATGCTGCTCTCCCCCCAGAGAAACCATCACCCCCTGCTCGGCAGTGCGCGATCGGGGAAGGAAGGGCTCCAGTCCGGCACCGTGTGCCGCGGAGGAGCTGTGGGAGCCACACACCAGCAGCGTGTCCCCACTGCGCTCTGTCCCCGAGGGTCCCCGGTGGTGTCCCCGAGGGTCCCCGGTGGTGTCCCCGCGGGCCCCTGGCCGCCGCCGTGCTCGCCCGCCCGCCTAGCGCGGCACCAGATCCCCGTGTGTCTGCGGAGAATTATCCAGAAGAGGAGCAGAGGGAGTTGAGCCACCTCTGCGTTTGTCAGAGAAATGCTAAGGAGGCATCTGTAACGCGTTTGCATGTGGCAAGGTTTTCGTCTGTGGTTTGATGGGCTTCCAACTTTCATGTCCATGTGTTAGTACAGAAGTAATACTTAAGATGAATGCTTGCCATTTTGTCTTCAAAGAAGTATGTTTTAGCATGGACCCAGTCTTGTTGAATGGGTAGATGTAGCCATTCCTTGCCAGTTTGTGATGTTATTTCCTCTTGGACATACCCATTGCCTTGTATGTGACTGCCAAAATATGTGAAGTGACTCAGTTGCTCCCCTGTCTTTTAAAGAAATTGAGTGTTATGCTTTCCTAAGATAATGTACAGGAGTTTGAGACATCTGCTTGTGGCCTGGAATGAATTTATGATACAGCACAGCCTCGCTTTGGAGGCAGCAGGGAAAGCTGGCTGTGAGACAGACTTTAAATTAGTGTGCTGCAAATTGAAAATGTCCTTTTACAGACAGATGACTTGTCAGCCAAAGTCTTGGGCATCTGGTCATGGCCGTGGTTTGTGGAGCAGTCAGCTGTAATGTCCCGGTGGTGCAGAGGGCTCTGTGTGTGCCAACAGGATTAAAGGGTGTGAGAGCTGGGGCTGGGTTTGTGGGGCAGTTGGGGTTACCACCCTGCCATTGTCCCAGAGAACCCTTGATCAAGCCCACACTTACTGCAGGGATGGTCGGTGAAACCCCCTTCTCCCCAGGTGGGCAGGGTGGCCTTGTCACCACCAAGCTGAGCCCCTTCTCCTGTCCTCTGGCAGCGGGGAGGATGGGTGCAGAGGACCAGCTTGCCAGGCACTGTCCAACTCTCAGTCTCTAGCAGAGGTCAGAAAAATCATTGTGACTGCTGATAGTGCTGTGTATCTTTTAATTGCTGGAGGAGACTTTTCCTGGGAATGCATCCAAACTGCATGGCATTTCTGCAGCCTTTTGTCAGGGGCATAAAGAAGTGTAATCTTAAGAGGTGTCAGAATTTGAGATTTCGGAAGACTTGACTCTCTGTAAATGTTGAGTGGCCAAGTGATGCAGTGCGTCTGGAGAGGGTACTTGATGGTCATGACCTTTGGTGAGACACTTCTTGCTTTCCATGGTGCCTCATTCAAAACTATTTCCCTCCCTCTTTTCTGGTGTTTTCATTTTATGTTCTTGATGATCTTTTATCAGCTGAGCAAGGAAAATAATACAAAGTATTTATCTAGGCTTTACATTCTTGATTTACATTTATCTCGTGGAGGATGTTTATACCGTCTGCTGGATAATTCTTTCATTACATAGGAGAATTACATACTTGTACAAGTGAGAAATAATTGGTACAAGTGTTGCTCTAATTTGCTGTTTAATCAGAGCCAAATGCAGTCTGGGGAAGTGAATGCCATAGTGCCAAGGTGGAGGGAGATGGGATCTGATGGGCCATGAGAAGGGATCTGATGTTGTTCTGGTTTAAAGACAATGTGAAAAACTGTGGTGTGGAAACCTGAGTTGAGGTTCTGCCTTGCTTTGCCGTTTGACATTTGGCTTCTTGTGCAAGAATGGTCTCAGGTCTGGGACTTAAGCCCCCAGGTCTCAGCATTAAGGGCAGCAGAGGGGCAGGAGGTGACTGCTGTGAGCACTGGCAGTGGTGGTGGAGCTCTGTGAGCGTTGCTTGATTTGGGTTTGTTGCAGGATGGTGCTGTTTTGTTTGTTGTGGCTGTTTGGAAGTCTTCCTAAGGGAGTCTCCAAAGCCTCAGGGTTTGACGTGGTTCTCGTTTGGGAAGAGGTGAGAAACTGTGTTAGAAGTACTAAGTGTCAGCTGCTGGTGTCTTGAACACTCTTCTCAACGAGATGAAGTATTGCACTGCAGCCTTTGAGAGCAGTTTTGTGCTGTGTGGGCCTCGTTTGGACACTGGGTCTCTTGGGTTCAGAGCTGTAACGTTCTTTATTTGCTGTGCTCTGCCTGAATATCACCAAATGGAGACTTTGCTTTTACCGTGGTGTCCTTTCTCGTTGTTCCTTCAGACCTGGCCACAGAAATAGTCCTGAATATGCAGCGTTGACATTTGCAATGAGCAGCACCATTGTGTGTGCTCTGCTTTATCTCCACAAAGAGGCAACGGCCTCTCAGGGCTCCGAGGACGTGGGGAGGTGACAGTGCTGGACCTGCTTGTCGTGCAAAGTAGATCAAGGCACAGACATGCATTCAGCAAGATTTTCCTCTAATCGTTTTTTCATCCCAAGGACCCTGGAGGGATTCAAACACCTGGAGACTAAATCTTGCCCCTTTTCTGTAAACTAATATTTAATATGTGGTGCTTTCAGGCATGGGTTCATTCATGATAACACCTTTGTATTTTCCATATGATTGGGATAGTTTTCAGTAAGAATTAGAGTAGGTAGTGGTGACTTCTGTGGCATGGAGAAACCCTAACAAAAGGTTGTATAAATACTTCTAAGAAAGGAAAAAGTAAAATAGCTTCTCCAAGTGGCTGCTCCTTACTTTCACTCTGCAATAGCCCTCCCTGACAATACAGCAAGAGAGAGTGTTGCTCTTTTTGTTCTTTTAATCTTGTTTGTGACAAACACGCTTCACTTCCTCCCAAGCAACAACAGCCCATTCTGTTTAGGCAGGGGGTCACCCTGTGTATGTGGGGAAAAAAAAGGCATCTGGTATATTGGTGTGGTGCCAGTGTTCACACTGGCTTTCCAGAGATTCCGTCTTTGTCTTTGTTCCAAGAAGATGTAACCTTAAAATAGAGAGTACAAAGGACTCTCAGCCATCCAGCGCTCACTGATGCTCCTGGAAAAAGCCTTCATGCATACAGTAGTTAAACTTTGCTTATCTTGTTGGTACTTCTTTATGTGTTTTAAATTTGATCTGGTTTTGAAGATGAATAATGGAAGACAGTCTTGAACACCTCATCAGCAAAAAGCTTATAATCTTAATGTATTCTCCTTCAGTGTTGAACAAGGGGATCTAAACCTGCATTCAGTATACATCCAGGATGACTAATCAGTATGTTCATATGTTGTTTATGATGGTGCTGTTTATATATAGCAGTGCTCTGGTACAGAGACACCACTTGGTGCCTGAAGACTGGTGACTTGCACTGTTTCTTGGTGGATCAGACAGAAAATGTTTCTTCTCTCTCCACTGGTTTGATAATTGGTGACAACTTTCTGATGTGAGTCAAACCAGTCTGATCTTAAAACATTATTTCTTACTTTTTTTTCCACTGCATCCAGTCTCTTGATGCCTTGGCCATGGCAGTAGATTTTTAGGCAGAGTAGCACAGTATGCCTTATGGCTGCGTACTTAACATGGAGGCTCAGCTGCTGTGACTGGAAATCACGTTTTGCAGGACTTGTTTCCTGGCCTGTACCAGATGTGAAGTGTGGTTTAACTGCATTGTAAAACCACAGGTGACTAGAGAAAGAACCTACAGGAAATGACTTGCAGGCTGAATTCTGTGTGATGGTAAATGCCTCCTCGTAGCTGAGAGCACCTTAACTTCTACCATTTGTTTTGTTCCATCTGGATCACACTTATATTTAGGGATGAGGGGATGATTTGTTCTTAATGAGAGCCCACACTCCTGCCCACGTTTCCTGGGGAGAGTAGTGTTCAAGCAGTCTTCCAATGGTGTGGTTTTAAGGCTGAGTATTAAAAATACGCTTGATATTTCTCCTTCCCCAGGAGCCGTCTGCCGGTGGTTCTCTCTCGCGCCTTCACGGGCTCTGTGCCCCCATCTGTTCTTCCCCGGGACCACGGGGGTGTCGCTGCACATCCAACACTGCCACGAGATTCCCCGGTGCTGGGGTTTTGTTTTGATGAATGCAGTTTAGGGGAGTTTGAGTGTGTTGTCACAACATCTGTATGTCTGATGGTCTCACCTTCTTCTGCTTTAGCTGATTCTGCATTACTGGACCTCGCAGCTGCATTGTCAGTAGGCAGAACCAGAATCTGCTGGGGAGCCCAAGTGCCTTCCTCATAAACATGTCATTAGGAGGGAAGGTGCTCAGGAATTAATGAAGCACCATATTTGGTGAACATCTTGTCAGGAAGAGTCAGACTAATACACAAAATATGGCTGAGGGGAAACATATTTACACATCACAGACTGGTAAATATGGTTGATGGTTGAAGTGCATTTGGAGCCTCATATCTGAAAAAAAACCCCCAAACCCACAACAGCAAAACAGTAACAAGGCAAGTAATCATACTGACAGGCTGCTGTAGTAAATGCACTCCTTGGGGATGTTTTCCTAGCCTAAAATACCAGTGCCATTAGCAGAAGAGGGAAAACCAGTACGCCTGTCCCTATAAAGTGGCTTTCAAGATATGGGAAAATGTAATTCTGAAAGAATAAATTCAGAATCACACCCTATAAACTACTGCCTTTTGGCTGTAGTATTTTTTGCAAACTGTTGGAAGGCTAGAGGGGAATTTTCTGATTTTCACACTAAAATACATTTTTAAGAAAAGCCTGTGCTTCAGAGAGGGGAAATACCTTTTTGGGGCTGCAGGAGGACAATTTTCCAGTACACACCAATACAGGGGTGCAGCACTGACTCTTCATTTTGCCTGGTGCCGTTTCTGAGGCTGAGCCTCCACGTGTGTTGTGCTTTCCTGTGGGCTGGGCAGGGTTGGCCCCCAGGGTGCCTTGGCACAGACTGGCCAGGTGAAAATTTCTGATCCCCTTCCTGAAGCTCGTGGCTGTTCTGGGCACGAAGCACCACATATTCCACTTGGCTGGGGAGGCCAATTTGGTGATGTTGGGCACAGGAGAGAGCAGGGTGCAGCAGCAGCTTCGCAGGAAGTCCTTTGGGTGGCTGGGCAGGAGCAGCCCTTGCCCCCCAGCATGAGGTTTGGGTACCTCCGCTCCCAAACCCACTGTGCCAGGCTCGTTCTGGTGGGTCTGTGGGCTTATGAGCAGCTCAGTTCTGGACAGTTTTTCTCTGCTTTGTTTTCCTGTAGGTACAGTTTTCCTTACTGTTTCTAGCTGGTTTCTATAGTTGCAGCTGTGAATGGGAATTACGTGTGAGTTCCAGTTCACATAAAGTGAATGGTAATAGGCTTGTAGGAGGAGGTGTCATTAATACATTGCCTTGCACAAAGGATTCTTTTTGTTTTCAGTATAAGGTGAGACTTGAGTTTCTGCATATTTTCTCAAGAAATAAGTGTTTTGTTGCTCTTTATTTCGGCAGCTGTGTTTGTGTGCATGTTTTGCACATTTAATATTTTTCTGTCAGGGCTACCTTCAAATGTGTGGCAAAGTAAATGTTCTATTTGTGCCTTCTGGAATTGTTTTAGAGGAGAGGGAAGCATGCTGACTCAATTGACATTGTCTGTACAAATCTCTGCTTGGACTGTGCAGTTGATTCCACTTGGGAGGTCTTAAGGGTTTATACAGAGAAGTGTGTTTTGCTTGAAAATGACACAACTATTTCATTGTATTTCAGGGTGAAGGCTGTCGTACTGTCCCGCTTTCCGGACATGTAGGATTTGATAGTTTGCCTGACCAGCTGGTTAATAAGTCAGTTAATCATGGGTTTTGTTTCAACATCCTGTGTGTGGGTGAGTATTTCCATTTTGGGAAGTTCTCTTGCTGAAAAGTTTTCTGCAGCTGGATGTAGCTTGTCGGTTACAGCTCTAACAAGATAGCTCTGATTTAAATTTCCCCAACTGTTCTATTTTCAGTAACAAGATTTACTGGTGCTCTGGGAAATCCCCTCTGGGGTTCTGCAGTATGGCTTTTTACCAAGCAGTGAAATAAAATGCCTAAAATAACAGGCTGTTATTATGATCTTTCTTTTCCTCATATGTTTGAATTTCACATCTTTAAAAGAAAATAGGTACTCATGCCAGAGTACTTTGTTCTGTCTTGTTTGGTTAAGCACTGAATTATTATTATTATAATAATTATTTTAACAAAATACTAGTCATACTCCTCTTAAATCACTAAAAGCTATTTTTTTCTCCTCCCTTCTGTGCATACTTGAATTAAGATAGTATCTGGCCAAGCCTTAACTGTTCAGACAATTATCCAAGCTGCCATGTGGTGTGGATCACAGCTGGGGCCTGGCACTGTAGCAGGACTTGGTGTCTGTCCCTGCAGCTCATCTCACAGGTCTTCCCCAGGGTTAGGATCCCAAATAATCCCTCCTCGTAGGTAAGAGAAGTACAACCCTGTATGGCTTTGGTACCATAGTTTGGTAAGGTGAATTAGGAAGTTAAAAATAGAGAATTAGTAATTGTCTGATGGGTTTGCTGCTGCCTTGCCTCTGGGAGCAGGAGGTTATTGTGTGGCCGTGGCTGCTTGGACTAAGCCCTGTCTGCAGATGATCCCAGCAGTGCCTGGCGTGGCAGAGGGGAGAGCAGCAGCTGTGGACACCTCCTGGGGACTCAGCTGGTGGTCAGCTCTGCATCCACACAGAGGTCTTCTGTCCCCTCCCATGAGAGATGCAGCTCATGGTGTGGACCTGGTGTTTGCCCAGAACAGGGTTAAGTCTGAAACGAGAGTAGTAGAGCAAGGAGAGGAGAGCTGAGCGCTGTTAAATGGAGCTGAGAAGACAATTTTCCTTACAACCGCATTCCTGTGAGATGATAAACTTTGCTGACAGGTGGAGGTCACTGTCAGGCTGAGTCTCTAGGTGATTTCCACAGTACATGAATGTGATATGACCTAAGGAAACTCCTGCCCCAAGACTGAAGTCTAAAAGTGTTTCCTTTTTCACTTACTGAGCTGCAGTGTTTTTTTTACAAGTTCTGGGTGTAGCAGTGGGTGCCTCCTGTAGTTATGTGTTCACTTTGATGTGTGGAGAGGAGCTGAATGCCTGTGCTTTCCTCTTTGCAGGGCAGAAATGGAATGCATTAATTGCTTGTTGATGTGAATAACAAAGATTTGCCAAGACCAATGTTCATTAATTACTAATGTCAGTCTTTTATGAATAGTAATAACACAATCTTGAAATAAAGAAACTTTAGAGAAAAATATAATAAACTTCATTAGAAAAAGATTCGCAAATCTCTGCCCTCACATTTAAACATTTTGGAGAAAGAAAACAAAAATTCACAGAGTTCATCTGTCATTTATTCTGTTGGATCTCACTTGTACAGCAGAGTTCGGGATGAAAAATTGAAAGAACAGGGGAGCAATGAGGATTGGATGAGGATCCCATAGACAGCCCACTAAGCATGACAGAAAGCCACTTCATTACCCCCCATTTTTCAGCTGTGTGTGGCATCTGTTGGAGGAAAAATCCAGTGATAATTCTACCCTGCATCAGACTGGATCTGAGCCACCGATTCCTCCAGCTCCTGGCAGAGAAGCCAAGGAAAGCTTCAGAAATGACTCTCAGCAGCACGTCCAGAATGGAGCAGTTTTTAGCTCTTCTCATGCTGAAAGCTGTCTCCCCCGTGAGACTAGAGCCAAAGCTAGAATAAATGAGAAAACCTCTCCTAAGAAACTAGGGGTTGCAGATGGTTTCTCTGATCTTTTATTTCTCAGCACAACCATTTTCTTCCTAAACCTTCCATGATAAATTTTTAGTTGCCTC
Source organism: Orthonyx spaldingii (assembly GCA_013397795.1). Lineage (NCBI taxonomy): Eukaryota > Metazoa > Chordata > Aves > Passeriformes > Orthonychidae > Orthonyx > Orthonyx spaldingii. Next base: position 1,268,363 of record VZTJ01003169.1, read on the forward strand.
TTAGTTCAGTGCAAAGGCTGGAGAAGTGTTTAATGGCTGAGACTTTCTGTGCTCTCTGTATTTCTCAGTGAGATAGAGGGAAGAGAGGAGGAATAGGCTGCTGGTTTTTGATGTAAACTTCCTCAGTTTTTGTCAGGGTAGATTGTAGTTGCATTAGACAAGTATCCCAATCTAAGCAGGATTTTCCCCCTTACTCTCTCCCAGGATTTGCAGGGAATTTGTTCTGACTGTCCTATTCAGTGCAATGAGAAAGGCTGTTTTGTGGCATAAATATGTCACTTTCCCCCGGGACTGTACCAGGACTGTTTGAGGTCTCTCACTCCAGAGGAGTGATGAACCCGTGGTGTGCAGGAGCTCTCACCTTGGGAGAGGGAGGGCTGTGCACAGGATTCCCAGGGCTCTCCAGCAGGCAGCTCTCTGGGGTGATGAGCTGTACAGCCAGGAAGCTGCCCAGTGCTTGTTTCTGTGGTCACTGGTGCAACCAGCTGAGGGGAGAACAGTTTCTCTAATCAAAAAGCCATCTGTCTCCTCAGCCTTCCCCTGCCCTGCACCGCTGCACCCCTGGGGTGGACGCTGGGAGCTGGGTGCTCCTCTGAGGGAGTGTTTCAGTGTCTTTTGTGAGCCCTCGTTGCCTTCCTTGCCCCGCAGCCCAGCCCTTGCCTGGAGATGGGAATTGTGTGGTGTCTCCGCACGCCTGTCAGATGAAGCGAACTATTTTTCCCTCTCTCCTTGAGAGATGGCCTTATCAGTCTGAGTTGCCTCAGGGCTTGTCTCAACAAACCTGCTACATTGGATTAGCTCCCATTTCTGAACATGAAAAGGCTGTGCATGCGTATACATTTTCTTTGAAATGGAATTATTTGATATTTGGAGCCGCGGTTGTTAATCTTGTGAAGGATAGGTGCTGCTCTCTCATGAAAGAATGCTCTTGTGAAAGCTGCTCCCTGCCTTTGAACAGGGAAATACTCCAAGGACTACTGTGTCCTCCCACAGAGTCAACTGAGGCCTCTTAATATTGGGGCCTCTTAAATCCTGAGTGTTGTGGGAAAGGGGGCCAGCGAGCAGTTGCTTGTTTCACTTAGCACTTGCTGGGGAAAAACAAATTAAATTTCCAGGCACAAAAAAAGGAAGTAGAGCTTTTGTGGTGTATAATTCAGCTCACTGCTACAGGTGCTTAGGATACTGTGAAAAAAGTTCTCTGAAAAGAAGAAGCCATGAAAGCTCATTCAGCACAAAGATGCCTGTCTTGGTTTGGGAAGTTGGGAGCTTGTCCCAGCTGTAGTTTTGCAAGTGCTGCCACCACTGTTCCATCAATGTGAGAGTTGATGAAGCGCTTCCGTAGAGCAGTGAAGATACCACGTGCAACTGGAGCAGGGAACGTGTCTCAGGAGAATGAGAGGACGTGTGTGGAGCCCAGCACAGGCTGTCGGGCATTAAGACTGGATGGTGCTTTCTGAGCACTGATGTAGGGCTGCTATGTGTCTGGAACCTGCAGTGATGGCTCTTGGCCTTTTTTTTTTTGTTTTTTTAATGTCCCTGAAAGTTGTCAGACTTAACAGCAGAACTCCATCCCATGATGAAAGGTACAACACTCCAGTTTTTCCATTGCTGTCACAGCTTCCTGGTGCAGAACTCTACCCGTAAAGGTCACTCTCTCTGCCCTGCTTTGTCAGCCCTGTTTCAGGAGAGCAGACCACTGTGGAGTTGCATAATCCCTAAGTATGGTTTTGGAGATCAAATCACATGTGTCCATAAACCTGACATCAGGAAATAATCTCCCTGCCAGGGATGCCTCTCACTCGGTTTACGTACACTGCTGCTTTTTTCAAAGTAATTTTGCCTCTTTTAATCCCCCTTCATCATTTCTGTTTTTTGGGGAAGATTCCAGTGCCATCAGCTGGAACAAGCACAGACCACTTGTCCTTTTTATCAGACCATCTGTTCCATCTGGTTTCCTGTCCTTACAAGAAGCAGTTGGTGCCATTCACATCTTTCAACCAGCAAAAAGTTGCCTCTGTGTGAGGCAGAAACTCCCAGAAGATTCAGAAATTCTTCCTTCTGTTGTTTTGGCCTTGAAAATAGCACTGCTCCCTATCTCTGCTCATATTTAACACAGCAAAACACTTTATTAGTGTCTTCAGTCTTTTACCATTTCATATCACTCTGTCAGTGTTAACATTCTTTCAGCTGAGACAGTCTTTCCTCTCTTGTCTGTCTTCCCTGGCAGGTTTTAGTGCTCTGTGGAGTCAGTGCAGGGACAGGGGTATCTGCTGGCTCAATGTAAATTTGGGAGTGCAGACTTCATATTTAAGATGCCATGTTAATGCCTGGGTGTTCTAATCATGAAGTTGTAGATATTTGGGTGGGCAACTCCCACCTGTGGAAAAATGCCACGGTTCAGATCTTCGCCTTCCGAAAGGAAAAACTCAGTGTTTGAGTTCAAAGTTGCCTTTGCTGGCCCTGTGTAGCCAGGATGAGGTGGAGTGTAAAAACATGTTCTGCATCTCTTAAACACTTCTCCTAGCCTCTCTGACAATTAAAGTCACTCCTGCTGGAAAAAACGCTTTAGAGGAATTTAAAGTAGGCAATGATTAACGGGTTCAGGATGTGCTTAAACAATAGTCTTGGCCTCATATGAACATCTTTCACCCAAAAGAAGGAGGGAGGCAGAAACGAGAGGTGACTTAGAGGGTGTTGTCTGCCCGGAAGCCAGTGTGGTTTGCACATGACCTCGTGTATCCACTGCAGAGAGCAGCTCCCTGCCCTGGTCACTGCTGCTGCTCCCCTGTCACCCTGTCCTGGAGCCTTGGGGCTGCTCCAGGGCCTGCCAGGCCGTGGGGCAGTGGCACAGGAGGCGGTTTTGCAGGATTGTGTGTGGGTGACACTTCAGCACCCCAGGGCTGAGGGACTCCCCATGCTGAGATGTCCCATTAGGGCTCCTGGCATTCACAGGCAAGCAGCCAGCTCACTGCTCTGTCCCACCCATCCCTTGGCAGGGGCTTTGGAAATGCTGCAGCCTTCTCAGGCTGTTTAGATTTTGGTCTTTTTTTACACTGCTGTTTTCCTGGAATCCCTGAGAATGGCCTGGTAGGTCATGTAGGCTGTTTGCTGTTAACTCTCAAAATCCCTGTCCAAACCATGGCAATGCTCTGGTCTGATTTGTGCACCTGCTCCATTTTGGGGGCAGATGGTCTCTGACAAGTCCAGACAATGAGATTCCAAGTCAGTGAAGGTCTTGTTGGACCAGTTTATTCTTCCAGCAACAGAGGTAACCTTGCGCTTGGCTGGGTCCCCCTCCCTTGCTCCGGCCAGTGCTGGTGTAGGTACAGCTGATGCACTGAGGTAGCACAAGGGACTGCAGCCATGCCAGTCTCTGCTCCCCTTTGATTGTAAACCAGGCTGATGCAAAGAGCAGCTGCACTGGTGACTGTTCTGGTTGTAGTTGGTGTTGGTTGGTGATGCCTCACAAGCTCTCAGCTAGCTCCCAGACAGTTCTGCAGCTCAAGGTGTACATTGACTTTGAAATGTTAATGGATCTTGCTGCCTCTGGAAAGATACTGGATATGTGATCCTGGCAGTCAGGGACTGCTCAGTTCCCAGAGCAGGGGATTTGGGGCTTGGAACTAGACCATGTTTAAGGTCCCTTCCAACCCAAACCATTTTATGATTTTATGATCTGTGTTTGCCTTGCCCCTGCTATGTACTTCAGCCCTGAGTGAGGAAAATCCATTCTGAGGCCAGAAAGGAATTTGCCTGCTTGCAGGGGTGAGGCTTGGAGATTTGGACATTTGGACGGGGGAGGATGGGGAGGAGTTTCCCCTTCTTGAATTGGGCATTTCATGCAAGTTTGGATCTGCTACAGAGCTCTAAACCTACAAAAATAAGAAGCTCTTTTATTCTGAGCAAAGTGGGAAAATGGTGAAGTTGTTTTGGTTGGGAGCTGAGGGCTGGGGGAAGGAGGGGAACACTCTTGCAGCCAGACACAGTCTCCCTGTGGTCCCACAGCAGGCTGGAGGAGCAGCCTTCACAGAGGGTGGGGTTCAGCTGCTCCTGAAGTTTCTCCAAAAGCCAGCTCAGAAACTGCTGTTTCCCGAAAACACAACAGCCCTCACAAGGCAACAGACCAGACTGCGTAGGAAGTCAGATCCTTTGAGCTCGGAGAGCTGGCTCTGTTGTCAGAGCCTGCTAAGGGAGGCTGCCCTGTGGAATGTGTGCACAGAGGGATTTGTTTTATTCTTCCTGGGATGTATCTAAAACAAATTCAAGACTGGTCTCTGGGATTTGTCTCTTCCTTCCAGACAAGAAAATAGTTGCCCATTGATAAATGGAATCCATATAGCAGTTCAATACTGATAGAATTCTAGCAGAATACTGCCAATACTAGCAGAACGTTTGGAAGCAGATTTTGCAATATTGTACAGCTTGTGTAGCCCCTAAGGTATGAAACCAGATATTACAGAAAATGCCCCCTCCCAGTGTAGAAGGCTGATTCTCCAACTCAGTGTGAGAAACCAACTGCACAGCTTGCTGTCGGACTTCAGGGTTTCTGCACAGAAGGAGGCTATTTCTGTGGCTGCTTATTAGAAACATTGATCTGGAGCAGCTTTTTTTGGAAATGGCCATGAGCCCCATTTCCTCTCCCACTTTTTAATGAAAACAGCATCTTCTGTAGTGTAGCTGTGGGTTTAAGCAGGATCTGAACGATGCTTTCCCCTTTGCCTTTTCACCTCTTTCTTTTCATCTCCATTTTCTAATGACATTAATGGCCATTAGACTGTGAAATTTAATTTGCCCGGAATACAGACTTCCCTTTGTTCATGGCTTTCTGTTTACCAGACGCTCCCTTGCGAGCATGAGATCTGCTTTCATCTGCTACAATTTCACCCCTGTTAATGTTTGGAAGCTGAAAGGCTGACCCATATTAATATTCAACAGAACGTTTCAACTGTCTTTTTCTCCAACAGGGGAAACTGGCCTTGGTAAGTCCACCCTCATGGACACCCTTTTCAACACCAAGTTTGAAGGTGACCCAGCATCTCACTCACAGCCTGGGGTCCAGCTGAAGTCCAGCACCTATGACCTGCAGGAGAGCAATGTCAACCTCAAGCTGACTATTGTGAGCACAGTGGGCTTTGGGGATCAGATCAACAAAGAGGACAGGTGAGTGTGGGGAAGAGAGGCCATGTCATGACCTGGCTTTTCATTCTCCCTGTACCCTAGTTGGGCCAGACTGACTGCAGCGTTTTCCTGCTTGCTTCTTAGGAGTTGTCCTTGTCACCTCTTTGGGATGGGACAAGTAGAAGAGAGGACAGAGGCTCTGGAGTGTCAGCACTTCTTCAGCTATAAATCAGCTTTTCTCATGCTGTCAGAGCAATATCTGCCCTTCTGGCAGCCTTCTGCCCAAATTCATCTGGTGGGGAGACTGAAATGCTCCAGGGCATCTGGGCTTGTTTTGGTTTGTGCTGACCACAAACTGCTGACCAAACCACTAGTGTGGTTTAGTGTCTGCTTGGCTTAATACCCACTTCTGGCAGGGCTCTTCCATGGGAGGAGCCAAAGGAAGCATGATAAATGTGCAGTGAGATACCCTGGGGAAGTGTCTCTGTCAGCTCACATCCCAGAGTGTCTGGAGTGTGTTGGTTAACGGATATGCAGTTACACCAGGCAGTCTCCAAGGTGCACCTCTGCAGAGACATTGCCAATGGGGTTTGCTTTTTTGTGGGTCTGTTAGATATTTTCTTTAAGTTTGTTTAAAATGCACTGATGGCCTTTACATTATGAGTCTGGCAGGCTCTGTATTTCAGAAGGCCTTGCAAGGGAGTTGCAGAAATTTCATGCCCCAGAGCCCTGGGCAAAGGTAGTGCTGAATGAAGCTGTGTCTCCCACCAGCAGCACTCAGGACTGTGAGAGCAGCAACTGTTCACTCCCTGAGTGCAAGCAAGGGTTACACACTGCTGCAAATGGGTCTACAGTAGCCTTGCTTAGAAAGGCTCTCACCCTCACATTTCAAAATATGAGAGTCTGCTTTCCCTGGAGAGGATGGTGTATCTGCTGTCCTCTGCTGAATCCTGGTACTGTGTTTGGACAAACAGGCTGCTAGAGTCCGATGTAGGACCATGTCTCCTTGTCAGCAGGGCAACTTTAAAATCTCTTGCAGGTGGGGAGGAAGGGAGGTGGAGAGAACTGCTCTAAGAAAGTGAAATCCGTCAATAGCTTGTTTCTTAAAAGCAAGCAAAGGAGCATTGTCCTGTCTGTTTAGCTCTCTGACTGTGAGATGTATAGCTTTTTTTTTTTTCCTTTCACCAAAGCTATAAGCCCATCGTTGAGTTCATTGATGCTCAGTTTGAAGCCTACTTGCAAGAAGAACTGAAGATAAGAAGGGTGTTGCACAACTACCATGACACCCGGATCCACGCTTGCTTGTACTTCATTGCTCCGACAGGCCATTCCCTGAAATCCCTGGACTTGGTAACAATGAAGAAGCTTGACAGCAAGGTTGGCACACTTAACTCTTACTGGGCAGATTTACTGTTTGCATAGTGGAAAGGCTGCTGTTTTTCTAGAGGATCACCCCACCTTGAATAGCCCATCTGGTGGAAATGACTGAGTTGGCAGATAATTCTGTAGATTTATTGAGCACTTACAAGTTTTTGAAGGTCATATTGCAGACCTGGAGAAACTCCCAGGAGCAAAGTTGATTATTTCATACCTCTGGTTTTTTCTAGGTGAACATCATTCCCATCATTGCCAAATCTGATGCCATTTCCAAGAGTGAGCTGACCAAGTTTAAAATTAAAATCACAAGTGAACTGGTCAGTAATGGGGTGCAGATCTACCAGTTCCCAACAGATGATGAATCAGTGGCGGAGATAAATGGGACAATGAATGTAAGTGACTCTTCTTCCTCCTCTCCCAGAACAGCACTGTCCGTGTAGGGATTGGTGGCTCACATTGGGATGTTTCTTAAATCTACTTTCCCTTTTGTTTTGTGTCTTAAAAACAGAGAATTTCACAAGAATCTCATCCCTGTAGTGTCATCCTAGGCTAGGAGAGCTTTGTGGTAGGCTACTGCCTCTCTGGTGGGCTTTCCTAGTCAGAAAACAGACTTCTAATACTCTCCTTGTCCTCGTGCATGTCTGTTGAGGGACATATAAGAAATCAGTGTTTAACCTTTTTCAGCTCAAGGGTTTGTTGTTATTTCTGTCCTGTGCACCTCCTGATGGCCTCCCCCCAGTAAACTTCCAGGATCCTGTGGCAAGGAATGACACAGCTTAACCAGCAACATGTGAAAAACAGTACACAACTTGGGCCAGACATGCCTTGAGGTGCCTGCAGGTGCCCATTCTGGCTCTGGCCTTCCCAGCATCGTGGGTGCCTGTCTGTGGCTCCTTGAGGGTGAAGCAAGCTGTCCCTTGGCCCTTCTGGCAGCACATCCTGACCATGGTTCCATTTTCCAGAAGGCTTTTCACAGGAAATCAAGTAGGGGAAGTTGCTTGCTTCACTGCTGTGGATGTAGTACAGGTCTAGCTGATGTGTGTTTGTGTCACCTCTTGATCTGGTATTAATAGTTGTAGAGTGTTCTGGAGAGGCCTGAAGCATGACGTTTGTCCTGATGTAGGAGCGGTCAGTGATGGTTTCCTGGTCAGAGCAGTTCTATGTCAGCCCTTCTGAGGGTGGAAGTGAACCTCTGCTTGTCTTTCAGCCCCTTACTTTTCTGGGAGGGAATTGCTGTCTCGGGTTGCAGACGTTCTGGGTTGTGTCAGTCGCTGCACAGACAAATCAACTCTTTAATCCTCTATTACAGTCAAAGTTACCAGGTTTATGGGGACTAAGCAGGCCAGAATTTGAACAAGTCAGTTTTGCAGGTCTGGAAAACTTGTATCCAAATACTGATTTTATTAGAAACATAAGACAGATATTACTCTTACTCTGTGTGTGTCCCATGTGAGAGCTGGGGGCTGAGGAATACGGGGGAAGAGCCCATCTCTGTGAGTGCTTGCTGGCAGTTTTACTTTGTTTGCAGTTTGACTGTATGAGCCACATTCTGAAAGCAAAAACATCATCTCTGAAATCTTTTGCTTGTACCAGCTGTCATGAACTTGTCCAAGCTTTTGGATAACCTGTGGAATTCACTACCTGCTCTTGAGAGCAATCCAGGGTCACAACAGTGTCTGGGGGTTTGTTTGGCTACCTGAGTTTTGGAAATGAGAGGTCTATAAGGTGAGGTTTTCAGAGCCTAGATAGGTGTTGGGAGGGTTTCAGTTCCAATTTTGCTGAGCTTGCACTGAGCAAGTCTCTTTTTGCCTTCTGCAGAGAGACCATCTTCTTTACTAAGAAGTGACTATTTCTGATTTCTGAGTTTCTGAAAAGCAAATCCCCCTGGTTCTTAGTCAGCCTTCATGCAATGTGGAGTGCATATCTCAGCTTGAAGATTGTAACAGAACCCAGTGTGACCTTGGGTCACACTGGACACGGTGGCTGGGGACACGTTCAGCCCTTCCTCAGCAGGGCGGAAGCAAGCGGGGAGGAAGGAGCTGTTACTCTGGGGGTGAAAGATGGACTTCCGTCTCATGATCTGATGGAGCAAGGTGTCCTGTGCTCCAGCATGAGCTAAAGGAGTGGTGGGGGGATAAAATCAAGAAGGCTCCAAGACCTCTTACTGCTTCTGTGCTTGTGCAGATGTTCTCCTCAGGCACGGCAAGCCCTGGGACAGCACCGCAGTCGGAGCCGCAGCACGCTGTTCCAGCTGTCACTCTGGTGCCAGTCTTGCACTGGCTCATCTCACCTGAGACCCTGTGGCTGGGAGGATCAGCCAGGTAGAAGATAAAGAGTGGTAGCACTAACAAGGTTTCCAAAAAAGGACCCACCCTGCTCCCCCCTTGTCTTGGGCTAGTGGCCAGTGACTAGACTCCCTGAGATTAGCGTGTGCATAATGACTGTCTTGCTCAGTGGCTGTGCTAATCTCTGTGTGCTGGCGGGTCAGCCAGGTCTGAGAGGGACTAACAAGGGTATCATTAAATGTGTTCCAGGCCCACTTGCCATTCGCAGTGATTGGGAGTACGGAGGAGCTGAAAATAGGAAACAAAATGATGAAAGCTCGTCAGTATCCTTGGGGCACAGTGCAGGGTGAGTTGAGCCCTGGGATTTTCATGGCATGAATGGTAACACCTGTGCAAGGAGGCAGTGGGCTTTCATAAAAGGAGCAAGGGCCTGCTGGACTTGATTATCCATGGGGAATTATCCTTGTGTCAGGCCTATAGTGCCAGTTTTCTCTGCTCAGAAGGGCTGTTAAAGCTGTTGGAGGAGTAGACAAGTGGGGAATGTGGGAAGAGATGTCAGTTGCTGTCCCCATTTTCCTCCTTACCATGTCTTCTTGCAGTGGAGAATGAAGCTCACTGCGACTTTGTGAAGCTGCGGGAGATGCTGATCCGTGTGAACATGGAAGACCTTCGTGAGCAGACCCACACACGCCACTATGAGCTCTACAGGCGATGTAAACTGGAAGAGATGGGTTTCAAGGACACTGATCCAGACAGCAAACCCTTCAGGTGAGATCCCTGGAGGAGACAGGAGAGATTGAGAGAGGCACTGTTGGATGCGCTGTGTGCTTGTGTGTGTGTCCTTGGGGGAGCACGGAAAGGACCAATGCAGCAAGAAAAACTGCCAGGTCAGATAAATGCAGACTTCAGCAAAGGTCTGAGTGAGAGAAGGTGAGAATACAGGGAGGTTGTGCAGGACTGACTGTCAAACTGCAAGTATGAGAGTAGAAATGTCTGTGCTGCAGAGAGACGGCAGTGTTCCTCTGAACTAGGGTTTGTTGCCAGCTGGTCTCTTTGAAATGCCCAACATTCAACATACAGAAAAGTGCCACAAATCATTGGATAAAGAAGACCTTGGGCACATGTGGGTGAGTCAGTAGCAAATGTGTTGTGTGCAAAGCAATAGTCATGGTGAGGGCCTGATTTCAGAGGGTCAAGGAAAGCAGTTTGTCCCAAGTCTTATCACTGGACTTTGCTTTCTTTTTAGCTTACAAGAGACTTACGAAGCCAAAAGAAATGAGTTTCTGGGAGAACTGCAGAAAAAGGAAGAGGCAATGAGGCAAATGTTTGTCCAGAGGGTCAAGGAAAAAGAAGCAGAGCTGAAGGAGGCTGAAAAAGAGGTAAAGACTGCAGTACTTGTGCCATCGTGGTTGTGAGTAATAGATTCATTCCCAAGGAGGTAGTTGCTGCCAAAGCACTTTCCTGCAGAGTGTGGTTTAGGACTTTCTTACCAAGAAGTCTAAGATTTAACTTGGATGGGAATGTTAAGGTGTTCAGTCTGTAGGACAAAAGTGAATCACAGTGCTTGTTGTGTACCACTTACTGCACCAGGAAAGGGCCAGAGTCTTGATTCTGACAGAGAGGTGCAGTGTGGTAAAAGTCAAGGAGAGAAACAGCCCTTGAGATGAACTTGTTTTGTAGAAAATACACCTATACAACTTCCTTAGCATTGTGAAAAATCCATTAATTTACTGACCTTTAAAGAGGAATAAGGCAGAGACCCCTGGAAATGGATTAGTGGTTTTTTTACACTTATGCTCTCCCAATCCTCTGTTCTTGGTTTGCACAATGATGCATTACTAGAACACCGCCTGTCTGTAAGTTGTTGCAGAAGGAGGCTGTTCCCTGCCATTTGGCTAGGCACTGGCACCTCAGGAGCTAGAAATGATGTGGAGACCAGTGGAGACTCACAGGCTCAGATCTCAAGTGGTCCTTCCGTCTTCCTCTTTTCCTGTGAACAGAGTATCTGGTAGTGCTGTGGCCTGCTCACCTTTCTCCTTTCCCTTTAGCTGCATGAAAAGTTTGATCGCCTGAAGAAATTGCATCAGGATGAAAAAAAGAAACTAGAGGATAAGAAGAAGTCTCTGGATGATGAAGTAAATGCATTTAAACAAAGGAAGACAGCAGCTGAATTGCTTCAGTCACAGGCTCAGCAGGCTGGAGGATCGCAAACTCTTAAAAGGGATAAGGAAAGGAAAAAGTAAGTTGCTAACCCAGAGGTATTTGCTTTTTTGGTAATGGCTTTCCTTCACTATTTTTCTGGGTGTTCATATCTCCCTCCCAACATGGCCAGTCCTTATCAGGGGAGGGTTTGCAGCCAGATTTGATCCCTAGTATGGCTGAGCAGTAGCTGGAAGCATTTAACCTCTAGCTGTCATTCTGAAGAGCAGGGAGCGGTACTAACCTCCCTCTTTGCCTTCTGACAGCATGTGAGAGGATGAACTTGTTTTTAGTCTCCAAGATTCCCTGCTCCTCCCTTGATCTCTCAGTGCTTGTAAAGAAGTGGAACCATACTAGCTGCTAGGGCTAGGGTGTTGGGTAGCAGGGATGTCCCATTGCCCTCAGAGAGGAGCATGTTCTCGCTTAGGTTCTTACTTGTTTAGGTTGAGAAGATTGTGGAAATTATTTAGGGAGACTAACAGTCTTGAATTCTGGAGTATGCAGAATGTAAGACTGCAAAATGAGAGGACAGGTCATAGCACCTTGTTAGCACTAGTACTCTTCTCCTGTCCTAAATCAGCTTTTTGCCCTGCACAGAAATAGTGGGAGGTACTGCATGACTGTAGCAGGGCTTCCCTGTGCCCAGGACTGGTGTGACAGGATCCAGCCCCTCGTCAGGGTCTGGGATCTGGGCTGCCTGCAGTGCCTGTGCCAGGCTCCTGGGGCTCTGCAGTTGCTCAAGAACAACCAGCTGTACAGTGGAACAGATCCCGCAGTTCTCCCAGCACTGGACAGTTCCCTTCCTTCTCACTGTGGTCCATTTCCCAAGTGGAGTGCTGTGCCACCTGTGCCTGTGTGCAGAGAGTGGTGTGCAGACAAACAGGGGTCTGGTTTTGTACCACTGCCATAACCCCCCTCTGCACGGCCCTGGGCCAAATCCTTGCCTGCCCTATGCAGTCTTCAGCACATGAAGTCTTAGATTGGACAATGTGGGGCATGCCCAAAGTGCTGACAGCACTGTTTGTCAGGGAAAAAGCCTGTGACTGTTAAGCTTGGGATCAAACGAGACAGAGGAGGAAAGACCCAATTACAAGAATGAGATCCTGGTTTAGTCGTTTAGTTTAGAGCTGGAGCTGCTTCAACATGAACATTCTTCTGCTATGAGCAATTAGTGCTGCCCTTTTCTCACTCGCCCATTCCTTTTTCCACTGCCTATTTTGATTTGTTCATTTGAATTACCTTCAGGGGGTTTTAATATCTTTTCATACTGAGGAGTCTGAGACTGACTGGGGACAGACTTCTCTACCTAGCCTGGACTGCGTGAGGAATACCCAACTGAGTTCTTTCATGCTTAGAGCCCTTAGATATCTGCTCACTCAGACTGCAGACTTCAGCCTTGAGATCAGTCAGGGTCAGTAATGCAGGAAAGGGAGACAACAGCCCTATAGTATCAGCAGTTAGTTGCTGTGGCCCAAGTCACACTCTTGTTCCTTGAAGTGGTTCTCATCTCAGAACAGCTCCTTGACACCAAGCATGTTGATATGGAAAATTTGGTACTGTCCTTGTTAGTTAAGGGCACAGAAAACTCCATGACAGATAGGACAGTGCTTCAGTAAGGCTTGGGAAGGTAATAGGAAGCCTCTCTTGCCTCTGGGAAAATTGCTGTGCTAGAAATGGTGCTTCTTTCTTTGCTCTGTAACTTCTTTGATTGTCCTTAATAATGAATTTCAGTATTTAGATCATAATTTTTTTTTAACAATCCAAGAATTTTGCAAGCTGGAGCTTAACTGTAGCTTGTTTGCAGTACAATAGCCTTTTTCTTTCACAGGTGACTCGTTTAAACCCAAGCTCTGTAATTTGCACTAATCATGACTCAGTTTATTTTTTTGTTGTTGTTACATCATTATCATCATTATTAGCTCTCACATGTGTGCTGTTTTACAGTTAGCTGCTGTTTGGCTGCATGGTGCATGAGGCACATTGTCCTGGTAAGCGTCATTAACTAATAGAGCCTCACAGTGGGATCAGTTACCCTTCCTAAAAAAGCAGACCCTGTGCTAGTCCTGAAGCCTATAAGTATTATCTCTGTCTTCCTCTGCTTTCACCCCCACTATATGTGCTCTACCAGTCTCCCTCTATGTGTGCAGCTGTACAAAAAGGATGTAATTGTCTTTAAAGATCCTGCAAAGTTAAATTCAGAGACTCAGCGTTAGGATATGGAACACAGAAAAGTAAGGATTACATCCTCTTCCTTTTAAATCTTTCCAGCACTTCGTTGGCTCTGTTCTCTTTATTCTGTCTCCTTTAGAAATAAATTATATTCTTTAATCACACAGGCCATGTTGATACTATGGCAACAATTGCTATGGAGATGTGGTGCTGATGAACAGCCCAGGTAGCCACAAAGACGTCTCTCTCTTTCCTTCCTCCTCCTTCCCTCCCACCCTCCCAAGATGTAATGTTAACTTGTGCTTACAGTGAAGGTGAAGGTAGATGCAAGACTAGTTTCTATCATCCTCATTAAGGTTATTAGTTAAACTGCTAATGACAGTGGTCTACTTACAGCTAGGCTGAGTGGGTTTAATTGAGCATTTTTAATTTGCTGATGATTCTCTCGTGAGAGGAAGAAGAAAGCTCCCACAGGAATGTCTTGCATCTTGACAGAGCAGCAATACTCGTTATCCAAGGCAAGGGTGACAGTGCCCGAGGCTGAGGTGCACAGGCCTCTCAGGGAAGTGACCTGTTGGAAGTAAACTATGAAACACCCTCAAAACTCATCCTTGAGTCCACCCTTCCCTGCAGACAAAGCTAAGACTTACATTCTCTCCTGGAAAGTCCAGATTAAATTATAGTCTGCCCTTAAACTGGTAGAAGCTGATTCCAGGATTCCTTCCCTCTTAGCTCCACCAAGGGAAATGGAAAAGCAAGTAAACATTATGCTGTCAGTGAGAGGAATTTGAACGTAATTTAAATGGGACCTTCCACTTAACAGAAGAGCTTCAGAAGGGTCTTGCACTGACTTGAACTGGAGCTTGCAGTCGTCTTGAGCTGTCCAGTTGAATGAATGTCTCTGCTGCCAACGGGAACTGTAGAACAATGAAAAGAACAATTCTCTGCTTATCAGGCTCTGAATGTGGAAAAATAAGCTCAAAGAATAAGAGTGTTCATTCTGGTGCTGAGTGCAAAGGCACGGCTAAAGTGCAGTTAGAGTGAACATTACTGATTTTTGTTGGTTTTGGATTGCTTTTGGCAGTTGTCATAACTGTACCCTGTTGTGTGCTGGGCTTTGAATCAAATGAAGTTCTTTGTTCCCACTACACAAATGCAGACAGTGTCAATGGGCATTTGTCATTGCTAAATTAAATATGTATATGTGGTACTTTTCCAGGATTTAGGAAAACACTCTCCATATTGATCCATAAAGTATTGCAGGGCTTCACTGTTTTGCAAGGATACAAACAAGTCACAGTTGATGAGTCGTGTAGCTTGCAAAACTGTGAAAGGATTGTTTTAGACAATAAATTTGGTTCATCCCACTGCTGAGTGTGTGTGTGTCTGCATAAAGCATGTTTTGTAGTCAGATTAAACCTTATTAACACTTAGCAACATTTTCTTTTTTTTTGTGTGTGCACATTAGGAAACATTTGTATTTTTATTTTGTGTTTTGTCAATAATCCATAAAACCATTAACCTGCCTTTTTCTTTCATTTTCAGTTCGGGTTTCCTGTAGAACCTTTCCCTTGGCACCAGAGGCGAATGCCCCACCCTCGGCCGTGCCATTGTGCTGTTTGCTCACCTTTCCCATTGCTCCCCTCCCGCGCTCACCACTGGGGTTAACCAGAGCTCTTGGCTGCTGGCGTTGTTCTTGTGAGGGCCCTGCTGGCCACAGGGGCTCGTGCCAGGTTCCTCCTGCCCCTTGGGCAGCAGCAGGATGCCCAGTGCTCCTGGGCAAGTGTCCCCTCTGCCCTGCTCGGCTTTTCCCCCGCTCTGTGCTGTGAGAGCTGCTTGGAGGGTTCATTTAGCTCCTGCTGTGGGTGCAGCCCAGTGCTGGCGTGGGGTGGGATGTGTTGTCTCCAGAGACTGGCTGCCCTCTCCCCATGTTAACTTGCTGTTCCTAACCCCTTATTACCCCCTGTGCTGCCACCTGTGACTCAAATAACTTTCAAGGACTTTTTGCAAAACTTGACATCCTCACAGGCATGGGCCTGATACAAACCTCTAGTTCCCAGGCTTAAGGAAATCTCAAATTTGGATCCATGGTTTGCAACTAAGTGTTCTCTGAATGCTGCAGGGGTCATGAAGGATCTCTTGCCTTGTCTCCCTCTCAGTGTGCTGGCCTGGATGCACATCCTGGATCCAATCTCAGGGAAAGCTGGTCACCTTGCTGTACATATCAGTGTTTCTGAAGAAAGATGATGCTGTTTCTTTGACTTTCTTCTCGGTGATTCCAACAATTTCTGGTTTTAATGCAACAGAATACTACCTTTATTTTTTTTTATCTGGCATCTCTTTAGAACTGTACAGATGTTGACAGGTTTCTTCTCATATTTTCTATTCAGCAAAAGCCTTGTTTTTACTGCAAGATTTGCACTAAAAAGGAGGGTGTTTTGCTCACTGGGCCAGGAGTTCACTCTGGCCAAGTGCAACTGTGGTTTGCCTGCAGGTGTCTTCTCTGTGTATTTCTGGCTGAGTTTTGTTTTTAAATAAAGAGTTCATCGGACAGTGAATCCTGGTTAACATTTACTTCTTTTGTTTTTTGTTTTCTTTGCCCTTCTTTTACAGTAACCCATGGCTCTGTACTGAGTAATTGCCCCTGAATACAATGGGCTGGAGTGGACCTTCATTTACTTGTTAAATCGGAGGGTCTAATAAAACGTGACAGCATTTCAGCTGTGGCCTTTCCAGGGTGTTACCCTTGCTCTCTCCTATGTCCTCGTTGTGGTTCTGTCTTTACTATGTACTGGTGGTTATTGCTTTTATTAAACAATGTAAAATTAGTCATAACAAGGTTCTGGATGCTACAACTTTAAATCCTGCCATATTTTTTTCCCCCCTACAATTAATGGATTCCCCTTTTTCCTGGTCTTGTTCCACCCAGCTAAATAAGGGATATGGAAATAAGTTCTGTGAGTTATTTTTGCTGGCGAAATAACAGCGCAGTTTAAATATATTTATTGATGACATTAAAATGACAACACCATCTTAATTATCATGTAGTCTAGAGATAAAACACTCTTTTCTCATTATATTTGGTGTCATTTTCATGACATCATCTGTCTTTTTTCATTTGCTTTTATTTTTTTCTTTTGCTAATTCATGCTATTTGAAGACTGGCGTGTAAATCCTCATTTCCATTTCAGACTTGCTTGTTGTGGCCCTGATCCTTCAGTGGCGCTGTGGGCAGGCTCAGTGCTCTGCGTGTGGTGAATCCACACGTCCTGCCCCTGCTGAAAGATGAGATGCAGGCTGCCAGACAGCCTCCACAGAACCCCTGCAGATCCTGGGTTTTTGGGAGATGAGCATGCCTGAGGCCTGGCCCTGACAGGTGCTGCTGTTTGGTGCCAGCTGCTGCCAGGAGTTGTACTGAGCAGTGCTCTGGGTGATGCCACAGGCTCAGGAGCAGTTTCAGCACAGGCTCAGCAGCAGCAGCCCCAGGTCAAACCATGGCCTGGCCTTTGTTCCCAGCAGTCAGGGCACTCCAAACTCTTGATTGCAATGTGTTTTCTCAGGTATTCTGTTTCACCATAAATACAATTTCATTTCCCATAGAACTCTGATTGCTTTGTGGTTTGTTTGGGATTTTTTTTAGTAAGTTAAAATAATTTGAATATTTTCTTCTTCTTCTACTTTTGAATGTTGTCCTGCTCCCAAAACCAGTCAGTATTAATCTGTCAATGATTTCTAGATTATCTGCTAAAGGGACAATTGAATGTGCCTTTTTTACCATACTGCAGGTCACTGTCTGTTCTTCCTGACCATTTGCCTTATTAGAACATTATTTTAAAGTTATGTGAAATTTTTTTAAAGACTTTAAAGTAAAAATGGGTTTTACTTGTGCGATTTCCTGAAGCACTTGAGGCACCCCAGAGGTTCCATCTCTCCTCTGTCAGCTGTTTCCATGTTGCATCTCTTTTTCTTGCTTTTTGAATGTCTTTCTCCTTTTTGCTAATCTTCTGTTTTTTCTCTTTTTTCCCCTTTTCTCTCTCTGTAGCTTTTTTTAATCTGTCTTCGCCAGCTGCACTGTGTCTGAGGGAGAAGACTGCCACTTCTAGAAGAGTTTCAGGGTCTTATGTCTGGGGAGGGGGGAACAAAACTTCAGTGTTAGTGTCTTGGAAAGAAGCTCTTTTACTGACTTGCATGATACCTAAAATTGAAGTGTCTTGTAATTTGTGTGACAAGACAGGGTGATGCGGGGGGAACTGATTACCTGGGATTTTGAAGAGCGACAGAAATGTGATGTTGGGACTAATGATGTAGCGAATACATTTTCAAATGTTGTTATGGGCATATGTTTTTTCTAATCTTGTCTTTAATAATATAAATGTCACGGGCTTCCCTGAGGTGTGAAGCCTAAGGAATATTTTCAATATGCTGTCGTTTGATTGGTTTTGGAAACCGTGCATTCAGAGTCAAAGGAAATGCAAACATGGTGCAACTTGCTCTGTTGGCAGCCACGAAATATTTAATTTTATCAAAGAAATAAAGTAAGAACTGTGTGTTCTCACTGGTCTCCTCCTGTGTCTCACCACCCTGTTAAACGAGCCCCATTGGCTGGTGGACGTGAGTCAAGTGGTACTTTCTTTTTCCTAGCTCCACCTCCTCTTGTTCTTTAAAGTAAAGTCAGGAGAAGTTGGCGGTGCCGGGCCCGGTGTGCGGGTGAGTTCCGTGCCCGCCCTGAGCGGGGCCGTGTCCCGGCGCCGCCGCCCGCTCTCCTTTCCTTTTTACACACGGGAGTGCGTGAAAACGGCACCGCCCTCTGCATTTACACGGCAAACACCGAGCAACCAGCACTGTTCCGCCTGTTACCTTTCTAACTTTCATGTACATTTTAAATAAAAAATACGAAAGCCAGCGCTTTGCTGTGGTGTGTGTGTGGTGCTGGCGGGGCCGCCGGCGCTCCGGGCGGGCACGGGGAAGCCGAAGCCGGTGAGGATGGCGGCTCCCAGTTCGGCAGGGCCGGGCCCCGCTGAGAGACCCCGGGGAGGGCGGGAGAGCAGCGGCACTGTCGGGACTGTCGGGGCTGTCGGGACCGCCCCGGGCCCCGCTCAGGCCCCGCCCCCGCCCGGCTGTGGGCAGCCGGCGCCGGCAGGGGGCGCTGAGCCCCGCCATGGCGGCCGTTCTCGCGGCGTCTCGCGCGATCGTGACGCGCGGCCACGTGAGGCGGCGCCGGCCGGGCCGCGCCGTTCGGCCCCGCGGGAGGGACGGGAG
>VZTJ01003169.1:1286934-1305093 GCA_013397795.1 Orthonyx spaldingii
CGGCAGAGCCTCCACCGGCAGAGCCGCCGGCGGAGGCGGTGCCCGAGCCGGTGCTAGAGCAGTGGCGACAGTACAACGAGACCGACCGGCAATGGGCGCTGCGTCGCCGCTTCATCCTCCGCCACCTCCCCGCCTACCCCGGCGCCGCCATCGACCAGCTGCTGGCGCTCTCTGTGCTCTGGACCAACCACGTCTTCATGGGCTGCAGGTGAGGCCCGGGGACACGCGGGGCGGGCTCTCGGAGCGGGCCGGGGGTGCCCCGCAGCACGGCGGGGTCGGGGCGCTCCGTGGCACGGCCCTGCTGCGGGCAGCGCTCACGGTGGAAGTTTGAAGCCGGGCCGGGAGCCCCCGAGGGGCGAAGGGGCGCAGGCTTCCGTCGCGGCCAAATCTCGGCCCCAGGTGTGTTCTGGAAAGTAGCCGCGGATGGACTGGGATGAAAGGGGCTAGTGCAAGAGAACGTCTGTCGCTGGCTGGTTTTGTTTGCTCGAATATGCCGGTGTTTGTATGTGGAGCGGAGCAAGCCACTGGAAAAGTTTATGTGTGTTTTGAAAGTAGTTGTTGATGTCCCGCCCACAGGACTCGTTAAGCTCGTGGTGCGGTGCTGTGTCATTTAAGTGAGGAGAGAGTTTCCCTCTAAGCACAAAGCAGCCTGAACGGACCCCTGAACGCTCAGCTTTTCTGGGAGAAACAGGCCTGGAAAATGAAAGGAGTTTCCTTTCATCCAGCCGTGCTGTCCATAGCCAGGATGTGGAGATCTGCAGAAACGTGACCCACGTTCTGCTGACACTTTTGATGATGGGATTGTTTTTAACGGCACGGAAGGACAGAAGCAGTTGCTTAACGACCAACTTGTGCAAATTGTGCAGTGACAGAGGAGCTTGTGAGCATTGATGGCACATAGATGGACTTTTATTAACGTTCCATCCTGGAGCCTTGTGGGGCAATACTTTGTGTCATCTCGGTAGAGCAAAATCTATATCTTTAAGTACAGATCTGCCTCTTTCCTTATTTTTCTCTGGGCCAAGTACTAAACTGGTATGCTCTGGAAGCACTAGAATTTAACATAGATTTGAAATAGTTTCAAATTCCAAAGCTTGAGCAAGATGTTAAAATTGAGAATGTCTTCTTAATATACAGTCTGTGTGGTCCATCTTAATGTGTTTGTGTGCTCTCTCTGCTTCCTTGTACCAGGGCTTTTGGGAATGGTGCAATAAACAGGTACAGGGTGCTGCTAATAGAAGTGACCTACTGTGTGGGGAGGTTCCAAATCCCAAAAACTGATGCAGTTTAAGCCAATCAGTGCCCATACTGTCTGTGCTGGACTCCTTCACCTGCAGCTCTCAGGGGAGATGAGATTTGGGCAGGGTGCAGTCTGGAGCCATTCCCAGCGAGGATGTTTCCCCAGAGCTGCTGTGCCTGGCTGGGAGCACTGCATGGGCACACACTGGGCTATTAAAACAATTCCAGCTTTACTTACATTGCCTGGGGAAGGGAGGGACCTGCAGCAGTCCCTGGAACTGCCTTTTGCTGTTTGGGAAGAGCTGTTGTTCGTCTATCAAGTGAATAGCTTCAAAGTTTGGGGGATTTTTGTTGCTTTCTCTTCAGTTTGTTGGTTGGTTTTTGGTTTGGGGTTTTGTTTTGTTTTTCTCATGCTGGTTACTTGCCAGCTGAAGACAAGCTGTCAGAGTAGCTCAGCTGGTCAGAGCAGAGTGCTGATAATGACAATGTTGTGGGTTCCATCCCCGTATGGGCCATTCACTCAAGACTTGGACTCGATGATCCTTGTGGGTCCCTTCCAACTCAGACTGTTCTGAGTGAAGAACAGATCAGAGTCCTTGCTATGAAATCTGAGCCTTTCTTAAGTGGAGGTTGAGTAGATTTCCAGAGCCCTTGGAACAGCCCTATTTAGAAACTGTTGCAAATTGCTGCAGCCCTGGCTGCTGGAACAGTTGCGGGCACCTGTCTGTGGGCAGTGCCCGATGCTTTCTGACTTTGGAAGGTGAGCACATCGTGGAACAGGTGCAGCACTGCTCTTCCTCCTTTCTGAACCACGGTGTGAAGCTGTCAGAGGCTGGTGTCAGGCCGTGTTTGTAGGCTCTTCTTGGAGAGAAAGGTTGGGTTTTTTCCTGTCCAGCCTCAGCGTGCAAATGGCTGGAAATCATGTGACAGATCCCCAGAGCAATGGAAAACTGAGCTGGTGGGGGCTGTAAGGTCAGGAGGGATGGGACGGGGCTGTGCCGTGCACGTTCTGCCTGTGTGGAGCTGTGGATGCTGCAGCAGGGTCAGGCTTTGCTCAGAACTTGTCCCAGCCACCTCACCTCTGTCGTGGCTCAGGACCCTAAAACATTCTGGTTACAGCACTCAGCTAGAATTCAGTTTGGCTTTTTAAAGCGCGGTCGATGAGGGCCGAGCAGTGCCTTTGTCACCTGACATGGCAGTTGTGGTGTTGGTGACGTGCAGGCTGTGGCTGCTGCCCCACGCAGGACTCCAGTGCCAGTCTGAGCTCCTGTGTTTGGTTCACTGAAGCTGCTGCTCCTCCTTCACACCCCAGTGTTCATTAGTGCTCCTGGCAGCTCTGCCAAATGCTGTGTTTTGTCAGATAATGTACTTAAATTTCGGTTTAGAACACTCTCAGTGTGGTGGCTGCATGGTTTATTCACAAGTGGGTTAATCCAGGGCTAGGGTGGCTGGTGGGTGGCCGTGTGTCCACGCTGGACCAGCTGTGGGGGGAACAGTGGTCAGTGCAGTGCTCTGTTCCAGCAGAATCAGAGGAGCATCTCCCTTGCGGAGCTGCTTTGTCTCAGGCAGCTTCAGTTCTTGTTTTACATAATAAAAGCCTGTGTGTGATGTGTGCTGCCCTGGGGCTGGCTCTGAGGTGTTTTGCTGTTGAACCCACGCAGATACGGCGTGCAGGTCATGGAGAAGGTTCTCAAGATGGCTGAAGGCATCGACATCGGGGAAACGAGGTCCTACGAGCTGGTCCCCAACAGGAAACTGAAGAGATACCGCTCTCCATCGGACAGTGAGTACCTCTGCCCCTGTCAGAGATAACGAGCCCTGCCCTGTCCCTGCTTGGTGGGCATCACTGGGAGCCTGGGGGCACCACGGGGCTGCCTCTGGGACAGCCAGCACAGCAAATGGAGAGAAGTGCCCGTGGTGTGCTCTGCTGGACTGCAGAGCAGTTCCCCCTCCTCAGCTGTGTGTGTGATTCACACAGAGTTCTGGATTTGCTGCAGAAAGTACCATTTGTCATTTCAGTTATCAGGTAATTGGTTTCCCCTAGGGATGGTGTCTGGAATCGAATATCTGTCTGGCTTTGTCCACTGTGGTGAGGGGTGATGTTCTGACCCAAGGAGGGATTGTACATAGACATGTGGAGTTCAACTCATCGATTTTGAGTTACATCCTGCTTGGAGCTTTGAGGGGATGGGGAGCAGAGATGATGTGTAGTTTTTGGTTTTTTTTTGTCCCTGCTGGGCCTGAAAGAGTTGTGTATATATCAGCCCAGTCCTGTGGTCTCAGGGATCAGTGTTGCAGCTGTAGCTTTTCCAGTGGAGGAAATGCAGCAGGCAGAGAGGGGTGGCAGTGTGATGGCTCTGTCTGCTGGCTTCTCCCTGGCACCTTCACAGCTGCCTGCCCTCCCTCTGGAGAGGGGTGGGACCTGTGCCGGGGTGTGGGCAGGCCCCTGTGCCAGTCAGCAGTGTGGCTGTGGGAGGCACAAAGGGTCAGATAGCACAGGGCTTCTCTGGGTTTGGATATAATCTCTAGCTCTGCCAAAGTTGCTTCTCTTGCTTTGACAGCCAGCAAACTTTCTGTGCTTCCATGGGCCAGCTGCAAAACTGAGGAGATACTGCTCTTCTCCCATGTTTTGACTGTCACAGGCAGCAGCCCTGAGGGTTCTCTGGGGCTTATTGCACAGACAGCATAATGAGCTGTTCTGGCAAGAGCCTTTAGGTGCTGCTGCAATGCAACCATCAAAATACAGACGGGGAAGAAATGCAAGCCTTGCCATAGTTCATCAAAGCTGATGGGCAGAGGATTCAATGCATAAGAGCTTTGTCACCTGATTTCAGCACGAAGGAAGGGCTGTTGATGCTGTGTGCAGGGCGAGCTGGCTGGCTGTGCCTGTGCTGTGGGTTTGATGTCTGGACAGTGGCACTGCCTGACCCACAGCAGGGCCGCACACGCTGGGGCTGGATTAGGCGGCATTTCCCAGCACCGAGCTGGCCTTGTGCTCCTCCGATGAAATTACACACATGTACCACGTCAGCGTGTGGGTGCTCAATCTTCCACAGGAGAAGTCTTGTGTAACCATCTCTTAAATGTAACATATTTGCTTGTCAGCTATTGATTCTCCCTTTCTGCAGTAGCTGTGCACGTCAGGATAGTCTGTCTCATTTGCATTTCTTCTGGTGAGGAAACAAGAGGTCTGTCAGTAACGGGGCCCTGGTCATTGCAGCTGTCCCTTGAAGCTCGGGCAGATTTCTTCATATTTGCTGTCCTTGAGCCCAGAGCAATTACCCTGAGAGAAGATATGCTTCTATTAAATCAGTAACAGCCCTGTGTGTTGAGGGTTTAATATCACTGTGTTCCACCTCAGATGAGAAGACTTGAAGGTAAAGTCATTTATCTGACATCATCCTGCAACCCTGTGGCAGAGCCAGAGCTGAGGCTCAAGTCCTGCTCTGGTGTTCTGTCTTGTTGGCCATAGTTTTACTTATTTTAGTAGATTTGAAGGGATTAACTTCAGAAATGACCAGATGGGTCAGTGGGCAGTGCTGGAAGGCAGCATCATGTAACTAAATATGTAGAGATTTTTGTGTGGTAGTTGTGAAGGTGGAAATACCACTGTCGTGACCTGCACAAGAATGATGGGTTGTCTTTGATGAATTGTGAGTGTCCTTTTGGAAGGAAACCTTTTGGGTTTTGGCTAAGGAGTGGAAATCCTGTGTTCAGAGCCTGCAGGCTCCTCTTGAAGATCACTTTCTGAAAACACTGTCTCCCTGTCATAGCACGTATTGGTAATTGTGTCATTTTCTTCCATCTCACAGGTCCAGAGCCAGAAGAGATTCCCGAGCCGCCCAAAAAGGTGGTGCCCAGGTTCCGAGTGCGGCCACGGTTTGAGCCCATCCACTTTGTCACCAGTGCTGAGAAGGATGGCAAGAAGGACAATTCTCTGGATAACCAAATGCAGGAGGTGAACCAGGAGGCAAATACAAACAGCATGGCACAGCCAGCTGAAAACTGTACAAATTCCTTTGCGAATGCACGAGAGGTGGATCCCCAGCTCTCTAGCTCAGCTGGGCTTGGCTTTGCAGGCCCAGCAGCAGCAGCCAAGAAGGCTGTGAATAGTGTGGACTCTACCACAAGCAGCGCCTTGCAGGTTTCTGTTTCCCCTTCAACTGCCCCATCTACATCAGAGACTTTCCCTCCGTCAGCAATAATGCTGAAGCAGAGCTTTATGGAGAAACTGTCAGCAGCTGTCTGGAAAAACCTTACTAATCCAGATGCAAACACTGGGACAGATAAAATTAACTTCACGTATCTTTTGACACGTTCAATTCAGGCATGCAAGACAAACCCTGAATATATTTATGTTCCTCTGAAGGAGATTGCCCCAGCTGACCTCCCCAAGAGCAAGAAGCTCCTGACAGACGGCTTCGCCTGTGAGGTGCGGTGTCAGAACGTCTACCTGGCCACGGGCTACGCCGGCAGCAAGAACGGGTCCCGGGACCGAGCCGCCGAGCAGGCGGTGAAGCTGCTGAAGAAATCCGTGGAAGTTCGAGTTGTCCAGCGCAAGTTCAAGCACACCTACCACGAGGACCTGGTGGTGTGCGAGGCAGGCGTGTGTCGCCCGGATTTCCCTCCCGCTCTCAAACCTCACGAGGAGTTCGTAGTTGCCAACAGGGACTGTGTCCCGATGCAGCCTGGTACTGAATCTGCAAAAGGTTCCACGAATACCAACAAACACTGGACTAGTTTTGTCCTCACAGAGAATGCCAGCGATGCAATAGGAATACTTAACAATTCTGCCTCATATAACAAAATGTCTGTTGAATATAAGTATGAATTAATGCCCAACCGCTCGTGGCGTTGTCAGGTGTATCTCCAGGATCACTGCCTGGCTGAGGGATTTGGCACAAAAAAGACCAGCAAGCACGCAGCAGCTGAGGAGGCACTGAAAATCCTGCAGAAGATGCAGGCAAATATAGCGTCCCTCAAAGTGACCCAGGTGCAGAAGGTGGGCTGTTCGTCGCGGGGCTCCGGGAGGAAGAAGGACCTGAAGGATCTGGTGATCTACGAGAACTCCAGCAACCCGGTGTGCACCCTGAACGACACCGCCCAGTTCAACAAGATGACAGTGGAATACGTCTTCGAGAGGATGGCGGGCATGCGATGGAAGTGCAAGGTGATGCTTGAAGATGAATTCATCGCAGAAGCAGTTGGAGTGAAGAAATCTGTCAAGCATGAGGCAGCAGAGGAAGCCGTGAAAATCCTCAAAAAGACTCAGCCAACTGTTGTTAATAACCTGAAGAAAGGCACTGTTGAAGACGTCATCTCCAGAAATGAGATTCGGGGTCGATCGGCAGAAGAGGCTTTTAAACAGAAGATCAAAGAAGACAACATTGGGAACCAAATTTTGAGAAAGATGGGCTGGACAGGAGGTGGCCTAGGGAAGGATGGTGAAGGAATTAGGGAGCCTATTTCAGTAAAGGAGCAGTTCAAAAGGGAAGGACTCGGGCTTGATGTGGAAAGGGTGAACAGAATCGCTAAGAGAGATATTGAAGAGATCATTCGGAACTATGCACGCTCAGACAGTCACATTGACTTGACTTTCTCTAGAGAACTGACCATGGATGAGCGGAAGCAGATACATCAAATTGCCCAAAAATATGGTCTTAAAAGTAAATCCCATGGGCAGGGACACAACAGGTACTTGGTGGTGAGCAGGAAGCGGCGCAAGGAAGATCTGTTGGATCAGCTGAAGCAGGAAGGGCAGGTTGGGCATTATGAGCTCATCATGCCCCAAGCAAACTGAACTGAGGTGTCCCCTTTGACCAGAGACTGTTTTCTGGACACTCAACTAAAGAAAGAGATGCTGCATTTTTCTTGTGGGTAATAATGACATTAAAGTCTTTTACTTTGGCAATATGATTTCTAAAATGTTGTTAGGTGTTTAGGACCGACCGAGTTCTGTTCAAGAGCATTAGCACAACCCAAAATCAGTAGTGCTGTTACTGTATATGTCTTTGGTATTACTTGTTCCTTCACATTTTAATAGTTTTGTAATAGCAAACACACATGTCCAACAAGAAGGAATTTGGCATCATTTGAAATTATAGGTCCCTTATTCTTCTTGAGCAAGGAAGGAAAGAAAAAAAACCTTTAAAAAATTTAAAAAGGAAAGGAAATGCAGTCTGGGGGCATAAACCTGTATGTAAAATTGGTATTAATGACAACAAAAATAAAGTTCTATTTCTGGAAAAAAAAAAAGGTTTTGTCACACTTTGTATTAAAAAAAAAAGTGTGAAATCTTGATTATTCTTGAGAAATACATATATTGAGGTCTTGTCTCTGCTGTGTGTGTATGTACAGTATGTAAACCTTAACCAGTTCCGTGGTAATTTTATTAATGGATTTCTACCTTGAGTCTCCCATTCTGGGAATCACTGAAGGCACCTCCATCACCAGTGAATGGGACTGAGAGAATTCCAGCGTGTTTCTACCTTGGAGAACGGTTGACGTGCAAATACCATGGTGAAGTGTGAAATATAAAAACTGGAGGTAAATGCAGAGCCCACGCTCAAAGATGCTCATGTAGCTTGTGGGGACTGTTATATAACTTATTTTTTTACTTGGAATATCAGCTCTTTAATCCTGAACAAAACCGAATCTGTGCCTGGTTATTTCTCCGCTCCATCCCTGTCCCGATGTCTGGTGCGGGCGGTTCTGCTGGGAGCTCCTGGCCCTGCTCTGGCCATGTGTGAGTGTGGGAGCTCTCCAGGGCTGGCTCATGCCACGGGGAGGCCGCAGAGCTTCCCACTTTCCAGGGAAGCAGCCTCTGAGCTCTAACTGCTCCACCACAGGACTGTGGGACACAGTGGAGAACACTCACTGCATGCTTGGGCAGCTTAAAGGGTAGGAATTGACCTTGGGAGAGCCAGGAGTGAGGCGTGCCTGGGGATACTGGTTACTCTGTCAGCAGCAGGGGCTGCAGATGCTTCTGTAGCACTCAGCCAGTCCTCGTGCAGTGTTTGTGTCTGGTCTCCTTTGCCATGTCTCAGCCAGCACCTTTAGTTCCCTGCTGCTGACATTTGCCTCTCTATCTCCTTACACCCTCCTCTACCTTTTTTCCCACCTCTTGCTCTGTGGTGGTTTTAAATGCTCTCAGCACTCAGGTGAGGATGCCTAACCTCAGAATGTCCTGGTGTGATGAGCAGTTAGAGGAATTTTCATCCCTGTAGGGTGGTGAGGAAGAGGAGAGCCTGCCCTGGCAGGTGAGACTCAGGAAGCAGAAAGTGAGTGTCCTCTTCTCTCTGCCTGGCTGCAGCACAGCTTCTGCCTGCTTGGACTGCTGAATAACAGCTTGCTGCTGCTGTGAAAAAAATGTGGCAGTTAATTCTGAAAGTAGGTTTTTTTCTGTTTGGGGTTGTTTTTTGTGCATTATTTCTTCTTTGTCTGAATTCTGCTCTCAAGAACACTGGGCTCTAGCAGATGGTGCTGTAGGAGTAGAAGAAGCCTGGTACTTTCTAGGGAAAGAAGTAGTGAAGCTCCTCCTGCCTAGCTTGGGTATGCAGCAGGTTGTTAGAGCTTGGCAATGCCAAGAAAAGCAGTTAAGAGTGCCACTGGTATTGGAGATGAAAAATGCCTCTTTCGGGAGCAGTGGGGCCCAGCTGTAGTCACTGTCCCTCAGCAGGGGCAGCAGGCCCAGGTGGCCTCTGCAGGACCGTGCCTTTCCTGTCCTGGGTGGTGGCTGTGACCCCTCTGCTGCTCACGGTGCCTGTGCAGGACTCGGGGCGGGGTCTGGCTGTGGCTGCCGGGGCCTCACCCCGGAGCGGAGATCGGCAGCATCACTGTCCCTGTCCCTCACTGGCCCCGGGGAGGCTGCGGAGCCTCAGCCCTCAGGAGAGGCACCACCAGGGGCTATGTTGGAGTCGGTGGATAAAGGCCTTGCCTGAGTGTGAAGGTGGGACTGGTTTTGTTTTGCTCTGTGCTGCTCGTTTCTGGCTGCCTTAAGAGTCCACTCCATTGTTTGAGTGTTTTTTAACCAGTGAAACAAACACAAGCACGGTGGGAGTGCTGTGAGGGCTGCTGTGGCCCCCTCAGAAAGGGCTGCACTTGCAGCTCCACTACAGCTGCTCCACGTAAGGCACAAGGCTCTTCTGGGGTACAAGCTGTTGTCACTGCAGCTACAAATCTCCATTACCTTTTTTGAAAGAGCCCAGCCACTTCTAATTGTGGAGCTCAGCAGCAGAACTAGCATTTGTTCTCTGCCACTCATCATCAATCCAGTTCTCCACCTGCTAAGGCAGGAGGAAAACAAATGCAATTGCTGTATCAGCTGAGCTCCCGAAGCTGCTGTAGCTAACTCGGACCCACACAGCCCAGTGCCAGCCCTGATGTCCCTGCAGGCGCAGCCGCTGCCCCTCCTGGCTCAGAGCAGAGTTTATCCCCCTGCACTGCCCCCGGCACAGCTCTCCCACAGCAGGAAGTCCTGCACAGTGACCCACATCCGACTGGTGGCAGCCCAGCTAAAGAAGCACAGTTATACACTTCTTGCCTATTTATACAATAAGCACTAAGGTTACACTTTATTTACAACTTTTGAAAAATGTACAGTTTCTTACATGGGTTACTTGTGCAAAGTTATACTTTTCAACTAACAGACCAATGTGCACACAAAAGACACTGGAACAGTGGACAACACAATTGCAGGTTCCATCCCACACTGCTGCTTAAGGTTCTGTATCCAAAGGTACAAACTTGCCTTACAAAAAAGTGACTGGACTTACAAATGTTTTTTTCAGATTTGAAAAAATACTTTCATAGAACTGAAGGGAACGAACTCAAGCATGCAGCAGTAGCTCACACAAACCACACGGTCATCTACGAAGAGCAGAAACTGCAGAGACTCGAGTGCCTACCCTGGACTTAATTCAAACTTTCCACAAGACAAAGTTAGATCCCAAACAACTTATCTTTCTCAGCTAAAGATAAGGGGCAGGAGAAAGACACCGAAGGAGAGTAATTCCATTGCTGGAACAGGTCAGGTTTTGCCTCTTCGTTAATGTGGAAGGCCTTTTGCTGAGTACCACAGCTCTACCTGGTTTTCTCCAGTAATGCCTCGGTGACAGGACTATAGAAACCTACTGACAGTTTCTGTAGGCATGTCCTTTAAAATAGGAATTAAAAAAAAAAAAAAAAAAGGGGGGGGGCTTGTTTCTCACCCTCAGCAAAGATCCAAGTACCACATCTATAGTGATTTATGTAGATCTGTACATAAATCTTGCATGTGAAGTGCAGAAGTAACAAGCATTCCAGGGTCTTACTAAATCTTTGAATTGGAATCAATTGAAGAGTTGATTTTTTTAACATGAGTAAAGGAGTTGATAAACCAATACAAAAGGGAAACAAAAGGTGATTTCTTCACCCAGTACTTACAAATGCAGTGGGGTCTAAACAGAGGTAAGTGACCAGCCTGGACACATCAGCACTTTAGTTAATATCAGTTAAAAAATGTGTATGTATATAAACATCCCTTTTATCAAGCTACACATAAGCATCACTGTGTATAACACAATTACAATTAAAAGCTTAGTGTACACTACAGAAATGCACAATACTGCCCTAAGACTGGAGAGGGACCACAGAAAATGAACTCAGCATCAGTAACTCTTTTGCAAGTAACCCAAGTACAGAACGTTTGACTTCAAAGTGGGTGCGTTCTGATGTCCAAGGAGAAGAAGCTTCAGCAAGGGAGGGTGGCAACAGCACAACAGCTATTCTGCTTGCAAAGTAAATGCTAGGAGGAAAAAGATGACTCGGACACTTTGTTTATTTTCCTCATCCACAGAGTGTTCATTTGCATCATCCTGGGTCAACAGTCACGCCAGCTCTGTTCTACTATTGCAGAAACCCGTTTTTCATATTCCCGCTTATTCTCTTGGTATAGCTGAGCTGCCTGGCTGTTTGCTGGACTGTTCGGATTTGGCTCATCCAATAGGGACTGTGCAAAGAAAAAAAGATCCTTAGGCACTGCAAAGTACAGTTTTCCAACATGTTGTGTAAACTATCCACACTAGTCAGAGCAGAGATGCCAGTCCAGGTGCAGCACACTGCACTCCTGGAGCTGGAAGGCTTTAGAGGCTCTGGCCACCAGTGTCACCCCTGCACAGAGCAGGTGACTTTGTGCGACAGCCAAGCCAAGCATCGCTGGTGGCCCCTGCAGTGACCACTGCTGTCACTGCCCAGCCAGTTCACACCTGGGGAGGATTCACACTTCACCCATATTGAGGTATAGCTGCTATACTGGCTCTTAGGAGAGGGAAAAAACTTTCCTGAGCTGTTTTTGTCACAGCACCCTAATGCCATTTTGTCTGTTCATGCAGAGTTCTTTTACCTGTATGGATGTTAAGATGGAGGAGACATCGTAAGTGGGGCTCCAGCGATTCTGAAGGATATCCAGACATATACTACCGTCTGCATAGACTGGAAAGGGGCAGAACAAACAGCTTAGAACACAACTTGTACAGCTACTGGCTTTGTTCCCCAGTACTGCCTGATCCTGAACACCTCTGGACAGACACACTGCAATAGCCCACAGTGTCTGACAGGCTGAAATCCTGCACACAGGCCTGTAGGTAGGAAGCAGTGAAGCTGCTCACCAACAGAAGCCTGAGGTATTTAAATGCAGCCCCTGCGTATTCTGTCACAAATTTCTCTGCGTCATTGCAACTACCACTATGGAAAACCATGAACAGATTTTAAGGCAAAAAAATGACAGCTATCCGGAAGTGAACCAGACAATGAACACACACAAATAGTTGTTCACACTCAAGGCTTCCCCATGAGGTTTCTACATAGAGTCCAGTCACATTCCTCACAGCAGCTATAGGAGAACCTTCCCTCCCTGCACTCTGCCCATACCTGCCATGCTGGAAGGTTTCTGGTATTTCTGCACAAAGCCAGCATTTGTTTGGAGGCAAGGGATACCTCTCCAGCCTTTAGTTACCAAGGAAAGGGATTAATTAAACAATCTTACTGTCACTGGCTATAGCTGGACCCTAACACTACATTTCATAGTGTGTCGTTCCTACAGGCATTTTGGGGAAGAAAAGTGACAGAAGACACTGCATTCACGGGTGTCACTATGCTATGTCTACAATACATACAGACAGAAGTCCAAAGCACTGCTATTTAAGTACAGAACATTCTTCTGTAAGGCTTAACAGGCAGCTGAGTGTCTCATCAGCACTGTGCTGTAACACCTGAAAGCTAAGAGGCTCCTTATTGCCCCTTTCTTTTCACGCCTGAGCACTGCTCACATACCCATCCTCACCAAAACTACACAACCACACTGGATTTTTGCTGCCTTATTAGACTGGAAACTTTTATAAGTAGACCTTTTATATAGCAAGCTATAATAAAAAATACCCCAGCCCTCTCCTCCCCCCCACCAAGCCTCCAACAAAGCAACAAAAGTAAACCCAGGCATTGTGTAAGTACTCACCATTTGGATGAAACATTTTAGAGACAAATCTAACAGTAGGTGGCTTATTCGGGTATTCTTCTGTGAATTCTATTGTTAGTTTGAAAGTTCCTGGAGTTGAAAGAGAGATAAGCAACCTTTATTGAGCATGAATTTACACAAGGGGTGAGTAAGTAACATCCCTCCACAACACACACTGACACTCCTGTGCTCACACACACTGGACATGGAACACACATTGGGCAATCCCACAGGAATTCCTCCACTCGCATGGAGTTAATGACTAACGCTGGTACTGGTACAAGAGTATTTCCTGTGACTTTTACTGCCAAAACCAGTCAAAAGGTTTACGTAAAGAAATAAATCTGCCCTTGGGGTTTTCTTCCAGAGAGCCTAATCCCAGCACACTGTACAAACAACAGCAGTGGGTGTAGAACCATCTGTGTAACACAACGTCATTCAGTGAGTCCTATCTATGGAATATGCTGTCATGGCAAGGACCTTTAAATTTATCTGCTCTAAATTAAAAAGGAAAAAAAAAAAAAAAGTCACGTTTCTCAACAACTCTAAGGTAATCAGGTCTTGCAGAAAAGTAGCATTGAATGCAGCATCCAAATCTGGCACTTTAAAATATAAACCTGACCATTTACTTCACACTAACTGGTCTTCCTTAAAGAAAGACTGATTAAGCAGAAACAGAAAACTGTAGCTGAGGCGCAATCCAACCATTTTAACAGCCTGCACCAACGTAAGTTATTTTAGCCCTTCTCCTCAGGCTGTGACAATCTGAGAATAAGAAGTCTGTCAACTAAGCTGCACACATGGGTTCAGGGGATTTAGGACTGCTCCTGATTCAGCTCGGTAACCAAGGAACTCTACCTACTCCACTGCAGACCACGCGAGCTCCTCCCCACCACGCTGCCAGGAGAGCAACCAGCCCCGGAGACAGCTCAGGATGTTCTGGCTATGCCCAGAGAGAAATAAATCTCTGCAGCATCTCCATGTAAATACACAGCTCTCTGGTGGAAGGACTGCCCCTGACAGTAACAGCTGGAATGAGCTGCCCGTGGGGAACATCACCTTTTTGGAAAGGGCATCCTCACATATCAGTGACGGGTCAGGTTCCCCCGCCCCTCACACCCGGTGTCCTTGCTTCTTCCTAAGAGGGAGACTTCCAGCACTAACATAATTAAGTTATTCCTTTGTTTGGCTGGCAAACATGTGCCAACAACTGGTAAGACAGAGAACAGATTTTTGGTTTTCCTTTTTTTCTTTTTTTTTTTTTTTGTCAGATCAGCAAGGACCTTCATGATTTCGCAGGGACTCCTTCCTTTATAAGGAGATAAACTGTAACACTGAGTTGCAAGAAATGAAGGTCATTGCTTTGACGTTCCAGTTGCAAATGAAGACACAGCACAGATGCTTTAGCACTTTTCCTACAGCAGTGGGAAGTCTCAACACCCAAAAAATAAGTTTATGCACATATGGTTTTTTTAATTACCAGCCTAACAGTATAAGAGCAGAGACCCAACACTAGGCTATCTCACTGTGAAACAAATGAGCCAGAACAGTAGAGTTAGGATTGTTCAAATTAGTGGAAGTCTGCAGTGGGGTCTTCAAGTCTACTCCAGCTTAATGCAGGGGCACAGAGCCAGATCCAAGATCAGCTTGCATCCCAGGACTGGGAAGTCAGTAACAACTTCTACCAGCTGCAAACATCAGCCCCTTAGAACCAAATGCTTAGAGATTTGATTCCAGATATTCTCAGCTCTCCCTGCCCCAGTTCTGGTTCTCTGTAGCCTCCTCCTGAGGAAGGAGTGACTAAGCAAGCAGTAGGCTGAAAACCAAGCACAAACCATCACATAGGTTTGACAGTAATAGGAGCAGTTTGGTCTTAGTATTCATTTAAACCTACTGAGAGAAAGGGAAGCTATTGTCCCACCAGAGACAGGACAGTGCTACTTTTAACACAAATCTCAGCAAGGGGTTCAGCTGGAGCAATGTCCAGCTGGAGTTTCTACCTACTCAGATTTCCAAGCCAGGGCCCAGAGTGGCAGTGGCTCTTTGGAAATGCTCCACAGTACTGAGCTTTATTAAAGGGCAAATCCAGAGACCTGACGCACCAAAGTCCAGGGGTCACTCACACTGAAAGCCCACACAGGTCAAACAGGTATCACAACACAGCTGGGGATGAGCCCTTCAGTGTCCAGTCCCATCTGTCACTAATTTTAACCCTTTCAACTGGTATTTCTCACAACTTACCCTAGACAGCCATTTAAAAACATAAATTATCATATTCACTGTCATCATTGATATTGGGGTCAGCACTAATCTTAGGAGAACATTCTCTTTTCTGCCCTGTACTTACCTTGTTGATCACTTCTACCTCAGGATTTGAGACCCTGACACAGCCCAGAGAGGTTTCTGCATGAGCTGTGCACCAGCCACAGCACCCCCAGAGAGCAGAGCCCGTGCCCCTCAGGGCCCCTCACTGCAGCCCCCAGAGCAACCCCTCCATCCCACTGCCCACAGAGCAGGGATGAGCTTCTCTGCCCTCACAGAGGAACAGGATCCATATTCCACAAGCAAGGCACAAACCACACAGAAAACAAATGCCTCGTGTTCTCTGTCCAAGCCTCCTGCACAATCACAGCAAGGCAGGATGCTACAACAGCTGAACTGCTTAAATCTCTCCAAGCCAGGGATCCTGCACTAACCACAGTATCAGAGACACGGGTCTAAAGGACAGGGACAGCCTGGGTTTCCATGGCTGTGTCAGCATTCCCACTTCAGAAGCCACACACACAAAGATTCTTAGAAACACGGTGAAGGGCAGGGTAAATATCCCCAGGGTCCTACTGCAGACACCTGCAATCGAATCCTCTCCAACCAGAAGATGGAAGTTATGCTGCTGATCTAAATTAGTGGCTGCTCCTAAGCTGAGCCAGCCTGCGCACAGAGTTGTGAGAACACCCTCCAAAGTCTGGGGGTGGAAAAGGAGGCATGTCAGCTGCAGAATGCTGCACAGCAAGTAAACAAACATGTTTTAACTTCAGGTTTGCAGCCCAGACAAACTACGGCACCTCAGAAGCTGCGAGTGAAGAAGGGCCTCACCAGAACGAGGATAAAGAACAGTAACTCTCATGGTGCTGGAATTATTGTACCTCTAGAATAACAAAACCCCCCAAAATTCACAGACTACTTTCACAAGAACTAAGTTATCTGAAATTTTACAGTATCAGCATGGAGAGAAAGAGGCTAAAAATGAAAAAGAACACTGACCTGCAAAGGCTTCATGGTAAAGATTATGGAGGTTCCCTGTACCTTCGTGTCACAAGGGCCTATACAGTTGCAAAGCAAGCCCAAACTAACATCCTGTTCAATTAAAAGTCCCTTACTTTTACCTACAAGAAGCTGAACTGCATCTGGACTGCAGTACCACTATCTGAACTGTGCTGCTCCACTCACTGAATGGAAAAGCAGAGCTGAGGCACCAGCAAGCCCTATCTCCAGGCAGCACCAAGTGCTTTGTTATCTAGCACGGGGAGATACATCCAGAGCACCGGAGATAAGCAGATCTCCTGCCACACAAGACACATCTGTTTTCCTGCGCACACAGTGTGAAAATACACACTTTGCTAAGAAAAGAGCAATCTCTCACACCCTGAGATTACATTACAACATCAAGCAAAGCGGGAGGACAGCAGCAGCAGCACCGAGCATCTGTCCGAACCTCAAACTGCTGTGAGTGCAAGGTATCTGAGATAAAGACACAGTGTTGCCTCAGAAAGCACAGAGGAAATCAATATGTCAGGGCTCTCAAAAGCAGCCTTCAACCTTCTGCAGCTAAATGGAAATATATGGAAAAAAGCCCTTATAGCATCTGTTAACCACAAGCTGAGCTGGAGGAGCCTGAGCACAGCAACAACCTGCATTTCAGCACACTGCAAGGAGACAGCTTTCTGCTCCAAACATGAATCACTCTATTAGCAGCAGTGCTCCAAGAGCCAAGCAGCTCCAGCACCCTCCACAGAAGTTTAACAGAGCCCTTCTTTAAGGGTTACAAGACGAGACAGCAAAATACATTTAGTCTGTCTGTTCTATTATGCAATGTTTTAAGTCCAAGTTCTAAACATTAGACTGCTGAAGCAGCTACTCCAGCAAGTTCCTTAACTAACCAAATACATGAAAAAGAAGTGACTGGAGTCTTCAGAGTTTTCTTAGGCTTGAAATATTTAAAGTCTTGAAAATCTTCACAGAGAAATACTATCTGCAGTTTAGAGGTACGTCCACAGGTGCTATCTCCAAGGGTAAATAAAGACAAGGGAGTCAGCCAAGAACAACATAAGAGTTAAGGAATTTTTCCTATGCTTTTGTCATGAGTCATGGAGATCTAAGATTAATTATACCCTACACTGAAAGTATCTTAAAAAAAATGCATCACTGATTTCAGTTAGACAGTATTTCATGTCTAACAAGTTTTCACAAGATGCTTCAGCATTCATACAGCATCAGTAAACCTATCAAAGTCACTGAGACCAGGTGGAAACTACAAGTATGTTACCAGGACCTATTTAGTCAGCTTTTAAACTCAAAAAGTCCTTTCAGTCTTAAGCCCTGAATCATACTAACTGTAGCAGAGCAAAATAGATTACAAGGAAAAACCACTGTTCTGAACTTCCTCCAACATTCAGCCCATTTCCTACTTCAGCTGACTCACACTGGAACTTGCTCACAAAATACTTCCAAATCAGAAAAAAACCAGAACTCAAACAAAAGACAACATTTCTATACCAAGTTTTCAATGGTTACCCAAGCATGTGTCCCTAAAAACGCGGTCCAGAGTTCAACAGAAAAGTTTGTAGAGATCCTTAAAATGACTTATGATAGACTTAGCGACTACAAGCAGAAACTAATTTGTATATTTCTGTAAGTCAACACCACAATCTAAATCTACAACACTTTCAGAGAGTAGGATTAGAAAAGTAGTATTTACATAAAGCAGGCACACAAGTGTGCGGTCAGGTGAACATGCACCCACACCCCCACCATCCCCAGCCCCACACCTGTTGCAGAGCCCACGGCAGTGACACCACGGCCGTGTCAAACCGCAGCAGTTCACCCCGAGAAAGCCAAACACCAGCCCCGCACGCCGCACTTACCGTCCTCGAAAGGGGTCCCCTCGGGCCTGGAGGAGGGAAAGCAAAGCACAGCGTTACCCCGCGGGCAGCCCGGTTCCGACCCCCGGCGGCTGCGCGGCCCCCGCGGCCCACCGCCCCCTTCCCCGCCGACTCACCCGAAGATGACGGCGTTCCACACCATGATGTTGTTCTCGGAGGGGGCCCCGCTCACCCCGGCCGGGGGATCCTCCTGCAGCCTGCGGGGCACAGGGACCCTGAGCGCGGCCCGCGCCCCCCGCACACGGCGTAACCCGGCCCGGAGCTGCGCCA
>VZTJ01003169.1:1305473-1338310 GCA_013397795.1 Orthonyx spaldingii
GATGTACCAACGGCGCGGGTGAAGGGGGCGGAGCCGGATGTGGCGGAGCCCCCGGCCCGGTCTGTACCACCGCGACGGGGGGCGGGGCCTGGGGCGGTACCAACCCCGGGGAGGGCGGGGGTGCGGCGTCACAGTGACGTCACGGCGGGGGCGGTGCTGCGGTTGGGATCAAAACAGTTCCTGGGGAAAGAGCAAAGGTCGGGAGCGCAGCGAGCCGGAACAAGGAGCTCGTTCCCCTCCTCCCCAGGGCAGCAGGGAGGGGAAAGGCCGGGAGGACAGCGAACCCAAACAATGAGCTCATTGCCCACCTCCCCTGCGCAGCAGGGCTCTGTCGCACGGAACGGTGACTCGGGAAAACAAACACCATCACTCCAAATGCCCCCCTTTCCTCCTTCTCCTCCCGCTTTGTTGCTGAGCATGAGGCCATATGGTCTGGGATATCCCCTGGGTCAGCTGGGATCAGCTGTCCTGGCTGTGTCCCCTCCCAGCTCGTTGTGTATCCTCAGCCTCCTCACAGCCGGGGTGGGTGAGGAGCAGAGAAGGCCTTGGCTCTGGGTAAACCCTGCTCAGCAGCAACAAAATCACCTNAGCCCCCGGCCCGGTCTGTACCACCGCGACGGGGGGCGGGGCCTGGGGCGGTACCAACCCCGGGGAGGGCGGGGGTGCGGCGTCACAGTGACGTCACGGCGGGGGCGGTGCTGCGGTTGGGATCAAAACAGTTCCTGGGGAAAGAGCAAAGGTCGGGAGCGCAGCGAGCCGGAACAAGGAGCTCGTTCCCCTCCTCCCCAGGGCAGCAGGGAGGGGAAAGGCCGGGAGGACAGCGAACCCAAACAATGAGCTCATTGCCCACCTCCCCTGCGCAGCAGGGCTCTGTCGCACGGAACGGTGACTCGGGAAAACAAACACCATCACTCCAAATGCCCCCCTTTCCTCCTTCTCCTCCCGCTTTGTTGCTGAGCATGAGGCCATATGGTCTGGGATATCCCCTGGGTCAGCTGGGATCAGCTGTCCTGGCTGTGTCCCCTCCCAGCTCGTTGTGTATCCTCAGCCTCCTCACAGCCGGGGTGGGTGAGGAGCAGAGAAGGCCTTGGCTCTGGGTAAACCCTGCTCAGCAGCAACAAAATCACCTCTGAGTTATCAACACTGCTTCCAGCACAAATCCAAACCACAGCCTCATACCAGCTACTGTGAAGAAAATTAACTCCATCGCTGCCAAAACCAGCACAACCTACTATACTGCATTTTCTGCTTCCCCAGAGAATGTTTTCCAAGGGAAAATAATCTATTTTCTACGTTTCTTTAACAGCTTTTGGAAATAAAGAATCTCTCTGCTGTTGTGTAAAGCAGCCTGGCTGGGCTCTGTTTTTCGAATTTATCCTCACTTGTAATTTCATATAATCCAGACGTGTGGGGAGGCGGCTTCAGAAAGAGACACGGGAGAAGACCCACTGAAATAAAGTAATAGAAACATTGTTATGACGGCTGCACCGCAAACCTGCCGGTCGGGACCTTTTCCGCTGTACCAGCCCGTGCGGTAAGAACCGTGTGAGCTCTGGGGCGCGGC
Source organism: Orthonyx spaldingii (assembly GCA_013397795.1). Lineage (NCBI taxonomy): Eukaryota > Metazoa > Chordata > Aves > Passeriformes > Orthonychidae > Orthonyx > Orthonyx spaldingii. Next base: position 1,307,038 of record VZTJ01003169.1, read on the forward strand.
CAGGAACAGCCTTGTGCACTGTGCGGCCTTTAGCGGCACAGGAGCTGCCGGGAGCCGCCGGACTGTGTGTGTGTGTGTCCCCTGGAGCGCCCGGCTCTCTGCGCATTCCCCGAAGCCGCCGGGCTCTGTGCACATTCCCCGGAGCCGCCCGGCTCTGTGTCTCTGTGTCCCCTGGAGCCGCCGGGCTCAGTGCGCGTTCCCCGGAGCCGCCCCGCGGGCGGGGCCGGGCGCGGGGGCCGGGCCAGGCGGCTCCGAGCCCGCAGTCGCCATGCCCAAGGTGGTGTCGCGCTCCGTGGTGTGCTCGGACACCCGCGACCGCGAGGAGTACGACGATGGGGAGAAGCCGCTGCACGTCTACTACTGCCTGTGCGGGCAGATGGTGCTGGTGCTCGGTGAGCCGGGGGCCGGGGCAGGCCGCGGCCCGGGCAGGGGCGGGGGCAGGCCGCGGCCCGGCGGCGCTGAGGGCCTGGGAAGGCGGCGGCGGGATGTGCGTGTGGGTGCGGGTCCGGGATACGAGTGCGGGTCCGGGCCGCGGGGTGCGGGTCCGGGATGCGGGGTGCGGATTCCGGGTTGCCGGCCCCGCCGCCAGCCCGGCCCCGCCGCTCCCCGCAGATTGCCAGCTGGAGAAGCTGCCGATGCGGCCGCGGGACCGAGCCCGGGTGATGGACGCAGCCAAGCACGCCCACAAGTTCTGCAACGCCGAGGAGGAGGAGAGTGTCTTCCTGCGCAGGTGGGCCTGGCCTCTGCACCCCCGCCCCTCTGAGCCGCAGGCCCAGGGAAGGGGCTGCCCTCCCGCCCGGCTGGGAGCCGCCAGCCAGGCACCCGGACCCGGTGTCCGTGTGCTCTGCTCAAGCGCTGCCTCTCTCCCCCAGACCCGAAGGCATAGAGCGGCAGTTCAGAAAGAAGTGTGGCAAGTGAGTGACCTTTTCTAGTCTTTGAATGACTTTTAGAATTTTTTTATGAGGCAACCATAGGAATCCAGAATCTGTGTTTCATCTCAGCTGTGCATATTTCTGTTTCCAGGTGTGGACTGCTGCTCTTTTATCAACACCAACAGAAAAATGCTCCTGTGACATTCATTGTTGATGGTGCTGTGGTCAAATTTGGCCAGGGTTTTGGGAAAACAAACATATATACTCAGAAACAAGAACCCCCCAAAAAGGTAACTGGCTTTAGAGAAGGATATCTTTGCTTTTGTAAAGATTTTGTGTATAAAATAACTTAATGGTGAGGGCAGAAGGGAGAGAAAAAGGACCTCTGAACAATAACTCAGTTTAGTGTTTTCTCCATATCTCCCTTAAGTTTTCCTTGACAGAGGTCACTGCAGCTTGGAGTCCTAGCACTAAAGGAGAGCAAAATACACTTGGAAATCTAGACTGTGCCTGATGTTTAGGCTCAGTTAACAGAAAGTTTCCAATTGTAAGTAGGTCAGGTTAGTAGTCTGCACAGTAATTCTCAAAGTGTGGCTCATCTACTGTATATCAGTGAGCTTGCTTCTGGTAATGACACCTCTAAACCCAGAAATCACTGAGCATAGTTCCCCTTTGCCACCCACAGAGTTCAGGTAATCTTGATGAGTTGCATAAGAAGCCTTAAAAGCTTTGGAACGACGAAGCAATCCTTACTGGCACAACTCTTGCCAAGGTTTAACAAAATATTCTTGTTTTTCACCCAGGTGATGATGACCAAACGGACCAAAGACATGGGCAAGTTCAGTTCTGTCACAGTCTCCACAATTGATGAAGAAGAGGAGGAGATTGAAGCGGTGAGTTTTGGATGCCCTTAGTGGCAGCCACGTATGAGCTGGGCAGAGCCAGAGATGGCCTCACTGTTTGGATGAGGTGTCCTTACTTTGGGGTTTGCTGTTGCAAAGTGACCTGTGTGTTTCAGAGGGAGATTGCAGACTCGTATGCACAGAATGCAAAAGTGATTGAGAAACAGCTGGAACGCAAAGGCATGAGCAAGAAAAGGCTACAAGAGCTGGTGAGTGTTTTCTTTGGTGTTGAACACAAAGCTCTGAGATGTGTTGGCTTTGCACACAAAAGCTATCCTGCAGATCAGACTAGAGAGGTCCTGGTACAGTCACAGCCAACTTGCAGCTTTGTGAGGATGAGATTTCCTTTACAAGTTTCATAGAGATGTTCTTCTAGTCCCCCTGAACTTAAAATTGCATGCCATTACCTGGAGAGCTAACTGAAGAGCAGCCAGCAGAGAGCTTGCAGGGAGGCTTTCTGTGACTTGTTGGACGAGGAACAAGGGAAGGGGAAATCCGGCCATGGCTTTGCCAGCCTGTGCTCTCATGCCTGCTTGGCAGGGCAGGTCATTGCCATGAGGCATCAAGGCAAAGCAAGGCTCTTGTGGAGGATCTGCAGCTCAGCTGCTACTGCAAGGGGCACTCAAAGAATAAACGGCAAGAACATCACAACTTATCTTACCTGCTGTGACAGGAGGGTAGTAGATGGAAGGGGGAGGAAATGAACAGCTTCTACCTGAGGATAGAAAGTATGAAATTGTCTCCTGGGCAGTTGGTCTTGGGCTTTTTGTGATGTTCAAGATGGTCCTTGTTATGTACATCAGTGGGGGAGGAAGTCAGTAAAGCAGTTCAGCTACTCTTGAGTACTCTTGAGGTACTCCTGGTTTTGGAACTGAAAAGTTTGCATTGGTCAGACAAGAAGAGCAAACCTCCTTGGAGTACTGAAGGGAAAAGTATCCAGATGTTATTTAATTCTGCCTTAACTTTTCTATTCAGGCTGAGTTGGAAGCCAAGAAAGCCAAGATGAAGGGAACCCTGATTGATAACCAGTTCAAATGAAATGCTGTATATCTGCTGGATATTTGGAGACAGGAGAAAGCTACCAAGAGCTATCACAGTTCTGTCAACAAAGCAGAAGTAACAGACAATGTTCAAGAGTTGCACTGTGCTGCAGCCAGCTTGGAGGATGAGAACATCTCTGTATCCCTCTGTATAAGTGATACTCTGGGTACCAGTCTTAACTCCAATGGCACTGGAGACTTTGCTCAAACTGCAGTTCTCTGCAGACCCAGTGTTATGAGAAGGCTGTTCCAGGTAGAATATTTACTTTCAAGAAAATATTTGCTGGGTGCCTTCCTGAGTTCACCTTTAGATACCTTTTTATTTTGAAGTTTTCAAATGTGTTTCCTCAAATATATTAGAACGATAGGTAACTGTACAACAAAGAAATCCTTACAAAAGTAAGCTCAATACCTGTTGTTCATTTTGTTATTTTAAATGTGTCTAAAAGGTGCAGCAGCCTGAGCTGTGCCATTCCAACAGTCTGGAACAACTGGGATGCAAGGCTTGGGCATGGTGCTGCTGCTCACCCTGACCTGCCAAAGGCAGCCAGCACAGACTGGGCTGCAGCACTGCAGTCTCAGCTCCTGCTGGACATCACAAGGCTACAGAATTACACTGTCACAACAGGTGCATACCAGAATATAAAATCCAACCCTGTTTTAAACTACTGTAAATAAAAACTGTTACTAATGAGTTCAAATACAGTTGGAAGTTACTGATACAGCCAGTGATCATTAAAGAGTACAACTGCACATCTGAACTAGCCCATTGGGCAAAACAGTATCAGTATTTGGAGTTGTGAAATGTGAAGGAAAAATTGTTTTGAATGTACTGACCACTAAGGACTTTGATAGACAACATTACACTCCAGTTTTTAAAGCACCTTGTTTGGGGAATAGTACTTTGTGCCTCTTGCATGTAGTAACAGTGCTCTATAGCCCATGTTTTTATTGCTCTGTTTGGGGTTAAACACCATGTTACAGACGGGAACTAAAATACCTTTCCTGGGACGTTCTTACTCTACCAAGTCTCATAAAATGCAAGCACTGAACAAGATGCTTCCACCTCCCACAATTATTATGGAAAAGTTCCTATAATCAATAAAGATTTTCCATCTGGCTTTATAACCCTGAGTGGGAAAACTCAGATCTGCTTACCTAAGGATCTCTCCTTCCTTTCTCGGGAAAACAAGGTGTAAAAGAGGGAGTGAACTCGGCCCAGAGCTAGCAGAGATGGGGCTGTAGATCCTGTGACAATTTAATGCCAGGCTAGTAAGCAGGTGTTCAGGGTAACTCACACAGTGCTGATCTTGTTCCCTGCTGATCACCTGCTAATCTGAAGCCTATTTCCAGAAGCCTGTGGCCAGAGGCCCTTGGTGGTGTGTGATCCTTGGGAAGGGCAGAGGCGTGCGTGGGTTCACAAACCCCGTTCCCAGTGTGGTGGCACAGTCCAGCCAGGCAAGTGCCTCAGGGCTCCTCTGGGCCATCCAAGCACGGGGGAACTGCAGGTCGCTCTCTTATAAAAATTCACAAGATTTTTTTCCCAAGCAAGAATAAAAGACTTTGACACCTGAAAATCGGTTTTGAACCACAGGAGAGGTGCTGGGATGCAGACACTGAGTCTCCAGTTGTCCAAGGATGAAGTGTGGTCTTGCTTCACGTGACACCAGAACAACAAGCTGACTTGGGGATGGTATGATTTATCATCGGGGTTAAGGCTGGGAGTGACAAAATGCTTCAGCTGAGGACAGGCTGTGAAGGGGCTGCCACGTGGGGATAGGACCGTCTTTGCAGTTTGGAGAGGCACAAAGAAAATGTGGTGAGTGCCCAGCTCAGCACAAGTTGTCCCAAGTAGCTGTTATCAACTTCCATCAACTTCCTCAGCTGCCACCTGCAGCCTTGAGACACAGCACAGGCTTCTGGAAGGCCAGTCCGTGTTCAGTCAGTGTTTGTCGTTCTTGTCATTGGAAATCTGCCTAGTTTGGCTCAGGACTTGTGCATGGACCCAGTCAGAAAGGGGAGTACCTCGTTTCTTCTGAGGTACTTTTGATACACTCTAGTTATGCAGTCCATGGCTGAAACAACGCCAACACAGAGAATCTGATCCAGTTCAACTGGAGCTAGTTCACAGCAGTGTAAATCAAGTTGGGTTTTTCATTTCTAGATCTAAATGAATTAAAACATATTAGCTGACTGTAGCAACAGGAATCAGGGGCATCTACTTCAAACAATTGATGAAATGTCCTGTTATAATAGATAAAACCAGCCATCCTGCAGGGTTTCGCATACCCTGGTAGGAAATGGGCAATCTGCAGCAGAGTTCACACCAAAGAAAAGCCAGGTTTAATGTCTCTTTGAAAGTCAACATTTGTTTTTATAAATCTGTTGATACAGATAAGTGATAGATTTGTTTAACTGAACACCATATTGTACGTAAGAACTTGTCCAGACACAGAGGTATCACAAAATGTGAAATAAAAGTGAAGGAGGGGATATGTTCCAAAAGTAATGGCACACATGGCCAGACTTACCTTACTGTGTTTCATGACTTAATCCAGACCAGTTTCCAGGCACCTTCACAAGACCCTAGTCTGATTTATTAAGTCAGAACAGCTCTGCATGTAACAGTGCTGCCTGGTTCCCCATAACCTGTACAAAACCTCCACACAGTTTGTAAACACCAAAGTGGTGACAGTGAATCCAACCTCCTTGGGTTAATCACAGCTGTGCCTGGGGAGCAGCATGGAGGCCTCCCTGCCTGCCCCGAGGGGAAGTTTCAGGTCACCCTTACAGCTCTCCTTTTGCTCCATGTTTGTGCTCTTTTACTCACTGACATGCAGATGGCTCGCTCTGACTCCCTAGACTGTTGCATTGATAAATGCAGCCTAACAATATGTATGACAAAATGATCAGCTTGGGAGAAATACTAACTGATCAGCCTGAATCAAACTAGACTCAGCTTTTGCTGGTGCTCTCCTAAAGAGCCCATGGGGTACTGCCACATCCAAGCATTTTAAAAGTGCAAAATGATGGGCTTGTTTAAAAGGCTGCAGGGCTGGGCTCCAAGGATGGAATGGAAGCCTTGTAACTCCCTGCTGAGGAATCCTTATGAACCCAGCTGGCCACAGCATGCTGGGGTTTTGGGTGGATTTCAAGGCACAGGCAGCCAATCTCTCCGTTGTTGTCAGCCAGAAAAACTCCATCCCATGCCTGCAGCCAGGGCCGTAACTCCTGTCAATCCCAGCAGGATCAGAAAGCGACAACCAGCAAACCACTGGTGGGATGACACCTCCCAGAACCTCCCTGATGCTGCCAGTCTTGGTGTGGGTCTTGGCAGGACCTGAGGGCTCATTGTTCCCAAACCCAGTATCCCCAGCAGCTCGGTATGGCTCCAGGGTGTGCAGAACTGGGGCTGTGTCCCTGCAGGCGTGTGAGCTTAGCTCTGTCCCCACAGCCCAACCCATGCATGTGCTTTGGGCAGCTGATGGGGCCATCTTGCATGGCTGGGCAGTGGCAAGATCAATCCCCACTGGGAACAACTGATTTTACCCTGTGTGACCCAAAGGATTGCCTCTTCCCCTGCCCCTCTGCACCAGACACTGCCAGTCATGCAGGCAGCACATGAAAGATGCTGGGGCAATGCCTGCCAATGGTGGCAAGGACATAGAGACAGGGGCACTCCTGGCTCCACCCAAAGCCCAGAGACACAGCCTGGAGCGACCCAATGATTGCTGAAGGGGACAGTGGAGTGGATGAGCTGGCACTCTGCTGGTCTTTGACAAGTCAAGTCCTTGGGGTGGGATGCTCTCCACTGCCAGACTCAGCACACAGGCAGGAACAGCCCGGCTGGGGCAGGCTGGTGCACACTGAGCCATTCCAACCATCCCACAGCACTCACTGCCTGCCCCAGCCACTGCCAAGCGTGTCACACGATCCCCTGCACGGCTGTGCTGCGTCAACACCTCCTAAGCCTGGGATTTATGGCTGCTGGGCCAGGGGCTGAGACAAAAGCGGCATTCCAGGCATTCACCCATCCCTTCCCACCAGCAAAGGAGCCGATACACCAGGCTGGACACAGCTCCTGTGGAGGAAATCATGATGTGTGTGATGTTCAGCCCTTCCCAGAGGACAATCACGCTTAAAAGGAAAATCCACCCCCATCCATGCCATCCTTGGGGCAGCACAGCCCAGTGGACAAGATGCTGTGTTGGAGGGAGTGCATTCAGCTTGCTGCCTTGCCACTGGCTGCCCCAGTCCCTTTCCCATGCCGCTGTATCCCCATAAGAACAAAGCCCTTATCCCCGTACAGTGTGCTCCTGTGGCAGGCAACAGCAGCAGCTGAAGCCCCCAGCCTGGTCCCCAGGTAAAGCTGCTCCCAGGGAGCTGCCAGGAGGGGGAGGTTAAAACCCCAGAAAGCGTCCCAGCCTGTGCTACCCAACAGTGGAGTGCAGGGAAAACTCCTTGTGGGCTCTGCCCTGCATCTCCCACCCGCCAGAGCTAAAAAGAGCTGTGAAACACATTATTGTTTCCTGAATCCCCAAGGCAGTCAATAAGGCAGGTAGCTAAAACCCATTTCACTCAGTGTCAGCCCTGCACCCCAAGTCGAGTGCACAATCTGTAGGTCTAAGGACTTAGGGATCCCCCAGCTCAGCTCCTTTGCAGCCTGGCAGAACAACCCAGCTCAGTGCCTCAGTCACCCACCACTGTGTGCAGGAGAAAGTGATGCACTTACCTTCTTGTGCCAAAGGCATGGCCATGCATCCCCTGTGGAGGAAAGAACAGGAAAGGATGCCTCATGCTCAGCAACCAGCAGCATTTCAGAACAGCCCTTGAAAGCCAGCTGAGCTTAGCAGCAGGAGGCTGAGAGCCCTTAATTAATGAGCTTGCACTTGTACAGCAGGAGAGGGCTCCCTGGTAAAGCTGCCCCATGGCACAGCCCCCTGCCAGGCTGCTGCCTGTGCCCCCAGCACTGCCCACTGCTTGTGGCATTGCTTCACATCTCACCTTTCAGCCCTTTTCATTTCCACAGCAGCCAGCAGGAGATCTCTGCAGCAGCCCAGGGGCAGTTGAGAAGCATCAGCAAGGACAGTTGGCTCACCTGTGAGGCACAATCCTGTCTTCCATCAGGAATGTTTGTGCCCACTCACCAGGACCCCAGCAAGCCAACACCACCTGCAGCAGGATGGTGCTGCGCTCTCATGCCTCGCTGCCCTGCTTAGATTCCAGAAATAAAAACAACTCTTGCTCTTTGTAACACAAAGTCTTGTTTAGCTGCCTTGGGCAGTGGTTGAACTTGGTTTCAGTGATTGAAATCAACTGCTTTGAGCAGGCCTGCACAGCCAGAAAGGACCAAAGGCATGGGGGAAGCGAGGAGACTTGCTGATCTGAAGGGCAGAAGACCAGGAGATCATCCACTCACCATTCCAGATCCCCAGGCAGAAACCAGGTAGCTTCACTGGGGTGATTCACAGACCTACAGAGATATCTGGGTAAAGGCCACACCACACACATTGCTCAGTTTTGCAGTTTTCCCCAAATTGTCCCAACAGCATGAAGGAATTTTTCCCTTCCCCTGGAATTTTGAACCTTAAGTTCTAGGGGTAAAGAATGAGCCTGGGATTGCAGCTCCCCTGCCTAGCAAGCACAGCTGGTACAGAAACTGTCTCTGCTCAGCTGCTGCACCCCCACAGCACAGCACCCTCTGTGAGGGCAAGGTTAGCCAGGGAAGCTACAGAACAGCAGCAATTATCTGCACTTGTGTCCTCTGGCTGGGTTTTAACAGGCCCAAGTAGGTAGTTCAGTTTCTAAGCCAGAGAAAATGATGCCAAGCTCTGCTCCTCCAGAGAGCAGCAAACTCTCCCTTAGACATTCCTCCAGCCTCCCAGGCATTCAGTGCCATGGGGAGTGCTGTGCTTTACAGACAGTTTAGGCACTTGGCACTGTCAAAATCAGGTTTCACAAGCTCCAAGGGGCAGACAGGCCAGAGGCAGGACTGTGGCACACACTCAGTCCATCATCTCTGGTTAGTGGGGTCTCAGGGAGGTCGACTGGGTGAGCCCTTCAAAGCTGCCAGTCCCCATTCCAGTCTACACCACTGGCTTCCCCTGGGGAGGAAACACTACCTAGCTTCCTTGGCAGCCTGCACTGTGTTTACCTGCCAGTACTCAGCAGGTAGCGAGGCTTGCAGGATGGAGATGGTTCATCTTCCTCCTTCTCTACAACTGCTGAGACTCCCAACCCCCTCATACTTCAACTGCTGTAAGAACAAACATGAGATGAGGAAAACTGGTTTTGGATTTTTATTTCTCTGTATTCTTTAAGCAGGAGTGACTGAAATAGAAACGATCATGAGCCCCATCAGAGGGAATAATTCGATAAAGACAGGGCAGGCAGTCACCCCTGCCCCATGCCAACCTGTATAAACATCAGCCGCCACTGTTTAGTAACTAGATGGTTTTCAAACAAGTCCATGAACGGTCATAGACTACACAGAACAACATGCCAGTTCACAACAGGAAATAACTTATGTGTACTTCTTGATTTCATCATACAGGACTAAGACAAAAGCACCACCCATTCCTCGGAGTACATTCGACCATGCACCTTTGAAAAAGGCCTTGGAGCCCTCGTCCCGGGCAATCTTCCGCCAGCAGTCAAGAGTGCCGGAGTACATAATGTCAGCTGCAGGAGACAGACAGCTTTAGGAACTGGGTGCCCACGACCCCCAACATCCAAGTCAGAAACGGCCTCATGTATCTGCTAGCTTTATAAACTCAAGTGCATCCCATGTTTTGGCTGACTTTCTCCAATACTAGCATATCAAAGGACAAGACGGCCCAGGAGAAACATTGCTGCTGCTGTTGCTGCATTATCCCTGGGAGACACTGGAAGGACCGGTTCAAGTAGAAGGCAGCTACTCCTTGCTTTGACACCAACACTTCCAAACCCAAAAGCTATTGCACAGTCGGCCAGGCTGTGCCTGCTAAGGAGGCTGTCTGTTCTTGTCCCAGAGACACTGGCTTGCAACATCCTTGGGCGAGTTCTGCTGTTCCTACCTACTGACAGATACCTGACTTGTGCATGCCACCTTACAGGTGTGCTGCACAGGCTGACCCATTCGTGCCCCTTCCTGTCACCTGCTTCTGCAGCCCCCCCTACACCCCTGCTTACAAGAGATGAGGATATCTACACAGGCTGATGAAAGCCAAGCCACTCTGCCTTCACTTCAGCTCCATCACCAGCTATTGATTCAGGGATGCCCAGTAACTCTTACACAATGAGGTAGTAACTTACCTCCTTTACGGCCAGACTGCATCATCATGCGACGACGAACCGTATCAAAAGGGTAGGAGACCAAACCAGCGACAGCGGTGACAGTCTGAGCGATCATCCAGCTGACAACAATGTGGGTGTTCTTTGGGTCTGGAAGCATGCCTGCAGGAGAGAGGCTTTGATGAGAACGGCAGGTGAGTCACCAGCACTGTCGAAATGCACTACAGGCCTGCCGCAGCCCAGCATCTCCCTTTAGTGCCGTTTTGATCAACCTACCTTTCGCGGTGTCGTAGATGCCAAAGTAGGCGGCTCTGTAGATGATGATGCCCTGGACAGAGACACTGAAGCCCTGGTACAGGCCCCTAAGGCCATCTGAGCGGAAGATTTTGACCAGGCAGTCACCGAGCCCACTGAACTCCCGGTCGGCCCCGGCTTTACCCACATCCGCTGCCAGTCGGGTTCGGGCAAAGTCAAGGGGATAGACGAAGCAGAGGGAGGTCGCGCCGGCGGCACCCCCGGATGCTAGGTTACCGGCGAAATACCGCCAGAACTGGGTTCGCTTGTCCACGCCGCCCAGGAAGATCTGCTTGTACTTATCCTTGAAGGCGAAGTTGAGGGCCTGCGTGGGGAAGTACCGGATCACATTGGCCAGGTTGCCGCGCCAGAAGGAGAGGACGCCCTGCTCCCGCGGGATGCGCACCACGCAGTCGATGATGCCCTTGTACTGCTTGTCGGCGGAGATCTGCTTGCTGGCATGCTGCACCTGCAGGGGCCGAGACGCCGCCGTCAGCGCCGTTCCCCCGTGAGCCCCCGGCCCGCCGCCGCCACCCCCCCTCTCCTTGCGGCGACCTTGGGACGGCCCCGGCCCCCGGCACTCACCTGCAGCAGCAGCTTGACCCTCTCGATGGGGGCGACGGCGGTCTTGGAGATGGCGGCCGCCACCCCGCCGGCGAGGAAATCCTTGGCGAAGGACACGGCCGCATCGGTCATGGCGGGAGCGGCGCGAGCGGGAGGCGATGCCGACGGAGGAGGCGGGAGGCGGCGCTGAGGGGGCGCCGCAATGGCCGCTAATATAGGGGCCGGGGCGCGCGCGTGTGGGCGGGGCGCGCGTCCCGCCCGCCCATTGGCTGCGGCAGGGGGCGGGGCCGCCGCCGGGGACGGGGTCGCCATTGGAGCCGGTGGGGGGGCACATGGCGGCGGGGACGGGACGGGGACGCGGCACGGGCGAGTCGGGATGGGGCACCCGGGATAGGACAGCCCGGCATGGAGCGCACCGGAACAGGGCAGCCCGGCATGGAGCGCACCGGGATAGGACAGCCCGGCATGGAGCGCACCGGGACAGGGCAGCCCGGCATGGAGCGCACCGGGATAGGACAGCCCGGCATGGAGCGCACCGGGACAGGGCAGCCCGGCATGGAGCGCACCGGGATAGGACAGCCCGGCATGGAGCGCACCGGGACNCCCGGCATGGAGCACCCGGGACAGGGCAGCCCGGCATGGAGCCCACCGGGACAGCACAGCCCGGCATGGAGCACCCGGGACAGGGCAGCCCGGCATGGAGCCCACCGGGACAGCACAGCCCGGCATGGAGCACCCGGGACAGGGCAGCCCGGCATGGAGAGCCCCGGGACAGCACAGTCCAGCATGGAGCGCACTGGGACAGGACATCCCGGGATAAAGCACCCCGGGACAGGACATCCCGGCATGGAGCACCCGAGACGGGACAGCCCGGGATGGATCGCACCGGGACAGGACAGCCCAGGATAGAGCACCCGAGACGGGACAGCCCGGGATGGATCGCACCGATACGGGCACCGCGGAATGGGAGATCCTGGGATAAAGCAGCACCCCGGGACAGGACATCCCGGGATGGAGCGCACCGGTACAGGCACCGCGGAATGGGAGATCCCGGGATAAAGCACCCCGGGACGGGGCACCCCGGCGTGGAAGATCCCACCAGCACCGCGGGCGGGACAGTCATATATATGTGGCCCCGGGCCGGTGACACCGCCCATCCCCACCCCGGGCACAGCACATGCTGGCGGTGACGGGGCCATCCGTGACCGCGACCCTCCTGCCCCTCTGCGCCATCCCAATGCCATGGCGAGAGCAGCGGGCACAGCACAGCACAGGCGCGGTGATGGCTGGAACGGGGCGGGCTCTGAGGCCGCCTCATGTGCGGACACGCACAAGCCCCATCTCTGTCACCCGTAGCCGAGACCCTCGCTCAGAGCCCTCTCACGGTATGGTCACCCTGCACACACAGTGTTCCAGGAGTGACCGAGCTCCAGGCAGTTTATGGATTCCTTCTCCAGTCACAGTGCTGAACTCAGCTGAGATGCTCAGACAGGCACAACACCCCACCACGTACCCCCATCACACAGCTGCATCCAAACATCACTCGAGTAGAACTTCACCTATCCAAGAGTTTAGCCTTGCTACTGACTGGTTCTTCATGGTCATACACCATTTCACATGTTAGTGATCCACTGATGAAGCGCTTTCTTTGAGTGACATCTTAAATATTTTAGTGCTGCCTTTTGGGGGATTTATCATGCGTATTTGTGATTACAAAGGACAGGCTTAGATGATAAAAGGTTAGTGCTTTATAGGTCGTAGGAGTGAATTACAATACAAAGCTGGTAGTAGCACATCAGAAACAAGTTAGAGAGAACTTTTTGACTCACTTGACTCTTACGAGGTTTGAAGAGCTGATCAGATATTCATATGCACCCGTTCAATCTTTAAAATCTATGTAGAAATACAGTGTTAGTAAAAAACATACAGGTATGCTTGGACAAGGCAAGAAATCCATTCCTCCCCAACATGCTTACAACTCACAACTCCATACCCATACATGTCCAGTAAGTCTCAGTATTATTACCTGCACTGTGCCCACGGGAAAACTGAGGCACAGAGAAACACAGTCACCAGGCAGGTTGATTAGAACCAAAAGCACTTACAGCCTCAGTGTGATGCATGAGCCACCAGATCTGCTTTCTACCATCTTAATTTTTGCTATCAATGCTTGTATTTCTTCTCTGAGAAAAAAATCAGTATGAAGCACCACTGCAGCAGAACAGAGTGAGTCCATTAAGAGAGACACTGCAAGACTTCAGCTGTATAATACATCAACGAGTTCTAGGTGCAAGGCAGGCCTTATAGTTATCCCAAATCTTTCTGCAAGTTTCTCTCCACAGTAAAAGACTATTCCTGAATGGATTGCCAATGCCTCATCCTGCTGTGACATGTTCTAACCAAGCAGTTTCTGAGATTTACTTATTTTCACCCATCAGGGGTTATAAACAGTGCAAAAACACACACAAGGAGCTGTGTAAAGCATTAGTGCTGTGCTGAGCCCAGGCTGGAGCCAGTGTGCACACACCTTCCTGAGCTGCTGTGATTGCCACGCTGCCAGGGGCACAGCCACCTTCTCACATGGAGATGGGGTTTGGGTTTTCTATCAGAAGGCACTGGGATGGAGCTGTTCCACAGCTGAACTTCTACAAAGGAACTGGAGCAACACTGCAGTTCCTCAGGTATAACATGAGATGATCTTTTATTGTCCAAAAGCTCCCAAGAGGCCCATCAGTTGCAGTGGCAGTAACCTGGTGCTCTTGCAGAGAGGTTCCTATCTACAGGACCTGTCTGCAGCCCCTGGAGCACAGCAGTTCAAGTGGATCAATCACACGTGGTGTGCATGGTGCTATTCTGCTGGCAAGTTCAGAGCAGCACAGTAGGCTTAGGTCTGTGCACTGGAACTAAAAAGTGGTCTAATAAAAAAAATAGAGCTTTAAAGGTACCTAAACAACATGACAAAGTTTGTGGCTCTGAAATATCTAACACATTTAAGAACTGCATTTTCCAGGAAATATTTCAGTTAGAGAACTTCAGGAAAATTATTTTTCAAAGTGTGAAGTAATTCACATACATGCAGTAACAATGCACGGAAAGGGGGGAATATTTCCAAGTATGCACCTAAGTTGGCAAGATTGTCATTCCAGTGTATTACAGTCCATTTTGCATGTTACAGTTCTGTCTTAGCAAAAGCACAGTTGCAGCAGCATACTTTCACCTTTATGCTGGAGATTCACACAAAATTATTATTCTCAAGTACGTCTCAAAAACCAAGGAGTGGATTTGGGAGTGTGAGTGAACTAAGACTAATTCTGCCTCTGTAGAACGCCATGTCCACTATGCCATTACACATACAGTATCACTAAAAAAACTGGAGATTTCAGTAGAAATTCTTGCATGTTGCATGTATTTTATTCTGTTTTATTATTTTTGGCTGACTTGGTATCTCAGATTGCTTTAAAAAATCCATTTTCTTAATGTCTTCGAAGACACAATCTATAGTCTCATCTCCGTTCTCTTGCTTTTCTGCAATTGGTTTAATCTCAAATGGCTATTCAGTATTAAAAAGCACCTAAAATAATGTCATTTCAAGTTCCAGTAGTATAGAGTTTTCAAACTAGTTGCATCTCTCCTCTTCAGTATGTGCTTGTCAGTCGAATTCTTTATATCCATTCTGCAAATGCAATACAGATTTATTCTTTCCTGTCACAGGTGTCTCACTACAAGAACCATGCAATCCACTGAAATGTCAGTATTTGTAGCTCAGCATGTCTTTCTTGCAAAGTTCCTTAAGAAAGGTATTTGTCTATCTGCAGTGGACACTCTGATGTCAGTTTTCAAGTGCTGATTTCCTCGGCTCAAAATTTTCCCTTCGGAGGAGCTTTAATTCTCTCAGTTCTTGTGGGTGTAAGCTCTGGTCAACGCCAGGTGTTAACTTGTAATTTAAAGGAGATTCAATATAACCATTTCTGTAGAGACAAACCCGCTTGCAGAATTCAAAGGTGCTAAACATAACACCGAAGTATGGCACAATCTGATAAAAAGCAATATAAGAAAAAAAAAATTAGACTTGCTAGTAGCATCCATAGCTCAGATGTTTAAAAAAAGGGAACTTCTAGGACTTCAGATCTGATCTGCTAATAGACCTGTCCTCATTTATATAAAATCAGAGTCTCATCTCAAATTAGGCTGGCAGCTGCAGTGTGCTAAAAGTAGTTTATTGTTGTTACATAACTAACTATAACAATATTGTGAGGAAGAAGGTCTGTTCTAGCCTATAGATTACCAGCACTTGTCAAATACACAAGCACATCCTAAGCAACTGCAGGAAATCCCAGTAGCAAATGTGGAATTTATTCTACATACACTGCAGTGACTACACAATTTTCTTCTTTTGCCCCATAGAGAAGCAGCAGCTCCAGGGCCACTGGCTTTGAATCAGCCAAGGTGAGGCAGTCACAGGCAGGCCATTACAATCAATCACTCCGTCACTCAATTAGCATTCATTAGCTGACCTATAGTACTCTGTGTAGGTAATCCTCATCACAGCACTATAAAACGTATTTATGTAAATTAAATTACCTTCTGTTTAAGCTAACATGCTTTATTTGATGCTTTCAACTCAGCAGGGCTGCAGTAACTGATACACATGCATTAAATAGCTGGCTGAAAGCACTGCTTTGGACTTCTGGGCAAGTGGCTTATACAAGCACACTTTTCTTTACAGTTCACTACAACATGTTAAATTACTGGAGCTCAGCTCAGATGAAGAACTTGTTTAGCTGTCCTAAGTGGATTGCTTGCAATCCCCCATCCACTCCACACCTTGTATTAGGAGCACTCCTTTCTTTAAAGATGTTAAAATGAACTTTCAAGTGGTGACATCTAGAAGCCAAGCTTGCATTTGGGGAAATACAACCAGACTAAGTTCCAAGGCTGGTTTATAACCTGTTTTGTCACTGATTCTGTCATCTATAAGCTACTAAATACAAAGGTATGCCATAAGCTTTCTATCCCCAGCTGTCCAAAACTGTCTTGATTCCTTCAGGATAGTATTTGACTGGGATGAAAGCAGAACCTCACCTTGAGCAGACTGGGTGTGAGTCCTCGCCAAAGTCCAAGCACACCTTTGTTCTTCACAGTTTGCCGGAAGCAGTCAGCCATGCCAGTAAAATGGACATCAACTCCTCCGTAGTGGGGAAGCCAAGGACTCTGGGCCTGCCAAGAGACACCCAGGGGGATTTAGAACAAGCAGAGAAAATCAAAGTAATTCATTATTTTCTCCATTCGGGTATATAAGGAACGGTCAACACCAGGTTTCAACAGACTGGTCTGGATTCTTCCCAAAAGTGTCAGCTAATTTGCATTAAAATACAAATTAAAAAGGAAAAGAATTCACTTTGATAGGTATGAAAGTGAACAGTAATTTCACACGGCACTTCCTTTTGTGCTGTGTCACTCCTAGAAATAAATCCCACCCTTGTGAGGACAAACCATCCAAACCAGAGCCACATAACCCATCAACCCCATACCAGCTGTTCAGGTCCAGGTAGAGATATTTCACATCCCTGGCAGTGGAATACTGTGAGAGGGAAGGTTGGAGCTGGTCCCCAAAGCCACACTGCCTTCCTGTAACTCTGATCAAAGCAGCTGACTTGTCCCTGGCTGCTGAGGCTGCGTCTGCACTGCTGTGAGGAGCATGAACTGTACTACAGGACAGTGGCTGAGGAGCAGCAGCACAGTAGAAATGGAAGGATGGAAATTTTAGCCCAGGCTGGTCAGGTTCACCAAGGGCTGCAGGTGAGCAGTTGGTGCCCACGCTCCTGTATCAATGTGTTCAGTTGGTAGGGACTGGTTAAAGTTAGCTGGGGAGAATCCTGTTGGCTGGCAGCTGAACTTCCAACTGCAGTGCAGTGTCTGTTCACATGGAAGAAGTGTAGTTGGTCATTTTTAACAGCTAAATCCTTTCTTCATTAATCTCCTACTGCGCTAGCACAGACAGGATAACCTGACCTTGAATAATCCCATCCTCACCCATCTGTGCCCATGCAGCCATGGGTTTATTTTGCATCGACAAAGCAGGGTTTCACTCAAACACATGGCAAGCGACACTTTGGTGTCAGGGCACCACAGGACACAGGTTGATGATTTGCAATCTGATCATCCTAAGGTAGAAATTTGATAAAAATGGGGCTTGTGCAGTTAATTGATTGATGAATATGGGTATCATGATCCCCACATTGATCTGGAACACCATATAATGTAGAGATTTTTCACTCCTTGTCCAGACTAACCTGAAGCTTCTCAGAGCTGCTAAGCCTATGACAAGCCTCTCATAAATTGACAAGTGGTGATGACATTTTCTAGATGCCTTAGCTATAGCATTTCAAGTACTTGGCAATTGAGATGCTGGAAATGCAAACAGATCAAAACTCACGTGCTAGGTATATAAGAGAAATTGCTAATCAAATAATTTAAACGTTGCATTCCCTTGCATTACTGGCAAGTCTACTGTTAAAATTTAAAGGCTGGCAAAAACCCCCTGATTACCTCACACATTAAGGGCATAGTCTTCTTTGTCGAAAAAAAAATCATATATCATGATTTTTTTCTTGGGTTTTTTCCCCACCTGATTGAAATGCATGTGAAATACCTCTTATGGCAGGTAACAGGTAAAAACCTCCTGCACAAAGACTTCATGTCTGTACTGCAGAAGATGCTGAGTGCTCCAACTTCAGAAACCAGTTCTGTAAGAATGGTGATATTAGCACCAGAAATGCTTAGAAGAAAACTAAAATGATGAAAGTATCCTTAAAAATGCAACACCAGTCATAGGACAACTGGATTCAAAAACCTGTTCTGCTTTCTGACTGTCAGTCAGGTTCCACAAGGTTCTTTTGGTAAATGAAGTTATAAGCAGCCAAGCAGTAAAGAAAGACAGGTTTCTGAAATGTTTCAGGAAGGCAAGAATGCTATTAACATGTGATTCCCTTCCTTTTTCAGTCCCTTTGTGGTAGGCAGGGCATGGCCTGCCTGAATTTAACTGCGTGAGTTTGACTTAATCCCCTTCATTCCTGTATACACTGCAAACGCACAGATCAAAGGTTTTGATTACAGTACTCTTGCCTGCAACACCAAAAGAAGTGACAAGCACTATGCAGGTTTCAGTTAACACAGTAAACACCTCCAGAAGGCAGTTAAAAAGGAATAGGTAAGTAAAACCCCTAGATTTCCAATCTGGCCATAGATACTGGCCTCTTAAGAGATTTACTGAAATTATTTATAGTACCATTCCCCAAAGATAGAGCTGTTTCTAAGATTTCATTCTGTGAAGTATGTGTTGCCAGCCTTTCTGCTTTACAGGAGCTGTATGCTTCTAGGACCCTATACACAGTATCTAAATAACAATTGTCCACAGAATCTCAGAATCATCTATTGCAAGAGGAAACCTAAAAACTGTATCAGTGTGTAGTTAAAACTTCAGTATTTTGGGACATAGCTAAACAAAGTTAAAATGTATTAATAAAAGAAAAATACTGCAAATGTGTTTCCTTTGGTGCTGTTGTTCATGAAAAACAGTAGCTGTGGGTTTTGGTGGTTCTCCATCTAAGCGTGTCCACCACACTGCAATCCTCACAACCACCCTACGGCATCAGAGCCAGAAAATGGAAGCAACGAAACAGACCAAACTGGTTTCTCTACCTCTTTTGCAGGAACCTACCATGACATACAAACCAAACAGCTAATCTCATTCCAAAAAGGTCAGGTTTATGACAGAGAATTTCATGCACCTCAAAGCAGCTGGAATTCCTTGCTTTTGACACCTCTTGGTGCTATGGGCTACTGCATGGAAACCTGTTGGTTAGGAAGTGTTTTAAAGATTTCCTTCCCCCCAGTTACAGCTTCTCCAACTGCAGGAGGCTGGGGATCCAGCTCCCTGTGCTGATAACAGAGAGCCAAGGCGTCAGTCGTAGTAGTAGCAGGGTTAAGTTGCTTATCTTCCTCTGATGGACAATGAGTTCTCTAAATGATTAAAGCACATCAAGTGCAGAATTGGCTCCACCTGCTCTCTCACAAACACAGTATTTTTGTATCCAGAGACCACCAAGTCTATGTCACTGCAGCACATCCACAGAGTTAGCACTGTTCTACTGCAACACTCGAAACCCAAGAGAGACGTACAAAAAAATGCCCAACAACCCGCACTCCCATTTTTTAAAAATAAACAAAATATTGAAATGCAGTGTCATGACAAAACTCAGGTTAATTGTTATAGTTAATTGTTACCTGAAGACTCTTCAGACACCGTCTCTCCCATTGTCTGCATTACGAGGTGACTGCCACAACAACATAATCCCAATTTGGGAACTGATCTCACAGACCTTTTCAATGCCTTCCCCCAGCCCCTCTGCTGTGCAGATAAAAACTTTTCATTGCTTTTTGGGACATTTTGATTTGCAATTATTTGTATTCACATGTATCAGAGACTATGAATTCACATGCTTAATCATGTACTTCCCTCCCCTTTCCTGTTCATAAAGTTTGTTGGTACAAATATTTACTATTTATTTTTTGAGTACACAGTACTCTTGGCAGAGTATGGAAGATAACTAACAGTGAATAGCTGTCATCAGTGCTTTGCTACCCTAATGGTGGATAGAGTAAAACTGCTTGTTATTTACATATTCTCAACAGATTCAGGTGTCCTACACTTCTGACCACTTAAAAAAAAAAAAGTACAGGAAGACAATTTACACACAGCTCAAGAGTTCACACTCTTAATCTGGAAGCTAAAATAAGAAGTCTTTGCAGTCTGGGTTAATAAGGGCACATGCAACAGGCAAGTGCAGCTGTAGGTCAAAGGAAACTGAAGGACAAGGATTGCAGTTTTCATTCAAGTTAATACCACTCCAGTCAACAGAAATTTCACTCAAGTGAAGACTGGATGCTTAAAAGAGTCTTTCATTCCACTACAATGAAAAAGAATTAGAATGTAAATACATATTAATATTTTGGGAGGAAAAGCATTCTCTTGGGCTTAATCAATCCTTCCTCCTGGAGGTCAGCCTTTTTCAGCAGTCATTCCCTGTCAGTGGTTTGGTAATGCTGACTTACCCCTGGTTAAAGTCCACCCAAAGATACTCAGGCACACAGGAAGGTAAACCATGGCGAGCTATCAGGACACGGTCGGTTCAGAGCAGCACAGCACAGCACAGCACAGCACAGCTGACCTCCAGCGTCCTGCACTCCAGGAGCACCTTTGTCCCTTCCTCTGTAACCTGAACTGGGGCCAAATCATGCCTTCCTTGGGAAGAATGGCACTGAGCGAGCAAAACAGCTTCATGCTTGATCAAAAGCTCAATTCTTTGCTTTAAATACCTATCACTAGGCCTGTTGTACCCTGAGGCTTCAGTTTGTTGCAGAATTCCTCCTTTGCTGCTGAGCCTCAGCTTCCTCTGCTTTAACACCTGTGGTATGAAGAAGTCTTTATTACAGAATATAGAAGTCTTTTTCCTCAAGGCAGTGCAAATCCCTTGCATGGGCAGCTCTGGGTGGCTTCCAAATGCCTCATGATTCAGCTCAAGCCCTACAAATGGGTGCACCATTTTCATGCACATTAACACTAATTTATTTAATGGTGCAAACCCTTAGGCAGACTGGCTTGATCCCACACTTCACACAGTGGATGGCAATGCTAGTTCCTGCATCTCCTGCTGCCTATCTAGGAATTGAGGAGAAAACTAATTTTTTACAGGATTGGGGCTTTTCACAGGTCATACTTTCATTTGCCTTATGTGGATGAGTTAAGGCTTTACACCAAATCAAAATAAATCCCCTATAAAAGAAGAGAGTGTTGATCATGTTTTAGCTCCTGTTTATGAAGTATTTTCCATAATTAGTCACCTCACATGTCATATGTACATCACTCTAAGCACAGACAAATGGATACAAGGCTGTCCTGTATAACTGATGCAAAAGTACTCACATTGGGGGTAACAGTAATAGCTGTACCTCCAGAGACATTATTGTCTCCTGGCTGAAAGTGATGTCTGTAATAGCTGCATGTGAACAGCAGTAAACCCAGCCCGTGTCAGATCCTGTCTGCTGGGTGAGCTTATGGACTTTAAAAAGGTGGGCTGAGTTAACCTATCTGATCTGTCCCAAAGCAGATTAAAGAGCTCTCACTCACACCACACTGATCACAGAGCTCAGGCGGCTGTAAGAGGCTGGCAGACATGATCAGCTGGCACTACCAAATCTCAGATTGGAGGCGTGGTGGCCGCTTTAGCATCTGGGAAGATCATTTGGAGAGAATTGCATTCTGCCATCCCTCAGACTTCCTGCATTTCAAACAGGTACAGTGTGTTTTCCTGCTTTTCTTCAGCAGGCCACTGTGTTGCAGTGCTAAGCTAATCTACCTCAAGGTGAGTATTACACAATTACCACACCACAGCTCCTTGGATGAACAGGTTTAGAGACAAGGCAGACCTCACTCCTAAAGCAGCCCAGTCCTGCTTCCAATTCTTGATCTACAATTTCTTCCTCTTATCCAGTTTTCCTACTAACACTGTTCAGTGTTTCAACTTGACAGACAGTTTTCATGCTTTTCTCCTGTGGAAGTCTGGGGATCTAAGAGAAGTGCTTCTGAGATTTGTTCAGATTCATAAAAGCTGATCTAGGCTATCACAGAAGGCAAAGCCTATGTTACGCTCCATAGCTTTTTTCAGGCATTGTCTCAACCTTTTACTGGACCAAACACTTCCCTAAGCAGCAGAGCAATATTCTGCAACAGCCTCGGAAAGTGGTATAAAATATCTTTATAACAATATCAATGAAACAGTAAAAATCACTGGTAGCTCAAAGTATTCAGATATAGTAAAAAAGAGAAGGAAGGAAGGGATTTTACCACAACCAGAATCTGACATCTTATTACCTATTTGTTGATAATCAGAAGAGCTAGGCTGGTCCCAAATTCAAGTACCACTCAGAGCACAGGAACGTGGCTGATACCTGAAGCCCAGCAGCAAGAAGAAAGGGAGCATGAGATCATGGGGAGAGGTAAGGAAAGTAAGAACTCACACTGCAGCCTCTCCCTTAGAGATAAGACTCTGAAATATTTCACCTATCTGTGCACTTGTTTTCACAACACTTGATGGAAGTTAATATCTCTGAAACCTCCACTGTTTTATTAAGTTTACTTGAAGTTGGACAGCAGGATCAAAAGTTATTGGGGACAAGGGCAAGGACAGACAGCTAGTCACCATATAAGCCTTACTTAGGAAATCATATTAGAAGTAGTAATATTGCTCCTTATTTGCTTCCACACTATGGAATTTGTGTGGTCAGATGGCTCCATTTCTGAAAGCTTTCAAGGCTCCCATGCTGTTCACTATTAAAGAGTCTCCCTGCACAAAGTCTCAGTGCATGTATGCTTTTGAGATGTCATGTGAACCACGTGACCCAGAAAGGATTTCTTAGTTTTAAACCAGGTCATGACTCCAACAACTTTCATATTCCCAGCTGACAAGAACACAGATCTCACCACCAGCAGTGACATTACAGCTTGTGAACTTCCAGAGGCTGCACACCAGCCCCGTGACTGTCCCCAGTGACACAGAACTCTTTGCAAGTCACTCATGCTTAAGCAAAGCAGGAGAACTGGTCCTCATCTCAGCAGAGAGAAGGAACATTTATCATTCTCTTATTCAAAACTCTTTATAGCCCAGCCACTGGGTTCTTGATAGACTGATTTTTACCATGCAAGGGGACTATTTTTAAATAAGTACTTAAATAACAGTATTCCTTTTAAAAGAGAGGCTTTTACTTTAAACAGGGTACCTCACAAAGGAAATGACAGTTGTCTTCAGGTTACTAACTCACAGCATTTACATAACTTATGAGAGATTTCACATTTGCAGAGCATCTTGTGTTCCAAAGAACAGAAAAATCCAACAAAAACCCCCAAACACATTGCAGATTTATAGGCAGCCGAGGCCAAATTGATTCACTTTTGTCACTGAAAAGAGGCCACTTCTTGGGTGATGCATGGCAGCAATCTACACTAACCAAAACCAGTAAGCCTGTTTGTTCACAGGAGTGAAGGGAAGTCAAAGCCTGCATTTTGAAACAGAAAGATCAGCACTGAACAATGCTTTCCCCACAGAGACATCGTCACAGCTTGAAGATGCAGTGCAGTCAACACCAAAAATGTGCTGAATTCTGCACTTTACTAACAGTATGATTTATTCCGTAGTACAAGGGTTTGATGGCAAAGCTATACCTGAGTAGTGTTTACTGGTGAAGGAGAGTTTAAGAGAAGTTTTAGTCACAGATATTAAAATATGGGGACAGGGCTGAGCTGCTGAAAACCATGCAAAGTTTGTTCATGTAAGCAGGTGAGGAGTAACTGTGGAGTATCAATGAAGCTTTAAGGACATCTTTGTGCATTTTGCTTAAAAAACTACCAAAGTCACAGGTCAGTCTGGGACTGAGGCTGACGAGCGCCACTCAGGGGGTTCTGAGCCCACCTCTGCATGTCATGAGCACAGAGGGAAGTGCCAAACTTGGCTATTGGGTTTGCACTGACCATTTGTGTGTTTGTAGGTTTCCAGTTCCATACATAGCCTGGGATGGATGCCATTCTAATAATAATCTTCTGTACAGCCTGTAACAGCTCTAAATTCATCTTCCCTTACTGAAATGTCACAGCTCAGCCCAACAGGCACTTATGAAGGTTATCATAGACAAAAAGATGATGTGGGAAAGTAGAAACATTACCAGTGCTTCCTTAGACCCAGACTCATTCAAAGGAAAATTTCCCTGCTAAAGGTAGAAAAAGAAATTGAAAAAGAAAAAAGTGTTCTTGTATGCACATCCGCAAGGTGAAAAGGGCAGTATTTGAATATGGCTTAGAAACTGGATTTAACAAAGAACATTATATTGTGAGGTAAGGAAGGAAAGCCAAGAATAACAGTCAGAAGAATATAAAGATCAGTAAGTTTTTGTTCAGAAACTGATACATCATAAAAGTAAGTCAGGAAAACACTTAATATAGAACATGCCTTTGAATACCGCTCTCCTTCACTAATCCCCTTCTACAGATGCACAACAAAAGCCATATTTCCATGCTGAAACATGCATACAGTACCTCTGAATTCTCTAACATGCCAATCAGGAGCAAAGTGAAGAAAGGAAGACAAAGGAATAAAATTAGGATAAGCACAACACAGAGGACTCAAATATTCAGTAAAATTCACTCATATGAATTAACATTTCTTTTAAGAAAAACGTTCAAGTATATACAGCAAACACAGCATCTTTTTTTTTTTTTTTTTTAAGTAAACTCGATAAAGCTAATTCTAACAGCAAAGGGGTAAGAAGCCATGGTTACAGAGCAAATCTGACATCATAAAGCATCACCAAAACACAGAGGAAGAATTGTTCGCTGACAGTCAGCTCCTACTCCCACAGCTGTCAGTGACAGAAGCAGCCAACGTCAGAAGTGTAGGATTCAGATATATAAAGTGAGAAGGGATGAAGCAAGATTAATACAATGGAGACCAAAAATAGGACCTTATCCTTCCTCCCATGGCAGAATTCATTTCCTAGTCTATGCAAACAATTCAAGCATTGTCCAGACGAGGAGATGAATGGAGCTAACTCTTCTAAGACTGCCTAGCATGTCAGGTAAAGATCTGAACTGGGTGTCCTGGTCTCATGCTTGTACTCCACCCCAGAATCCATGGAGACAGCCTTCTGTCCTAGTTTCTCAGTTTTTGAAGCTCCTGAGACTGTCTTACAACTCCCTGGCTCCCCATCACCAGCAGCTTCACTGGAACAGTCTTCTTTAGCAACATACTCCCTCCATCTGTCAGACTGCTGGGACAAAAGGGAGGCAAAAGGAATCTGATACTGACTTCCACAGTGTGCTGGGTTTCTCTTCATACACCAACCCAGCATTCACCACTTCAAAAAAGCCCAGCACTTCCCTATGTGCACTGCAGAGCACACACCAGGCCCAGGGGTAGCTGAAGGCTTTGGTACCCCCCTCTTTCTATCAGCCAGAAAGCCAAATCACTGAAGAGAGGCTGCTCAGAATAAGATACCTGAGAAAAACTGTGATCAGAAGTATCTGCTGCCCCATTTTCCACAGAACTCTGAAATGTCTTTAAGTTCTTTTCCTCCTTCTTTATTCTCGCCCTTTCTAGGTCCATCCCTTTGCATGATACTTTTTTTGGTGCTGTACTAGGGATTTCTCTCTTCTGACCAGCACCCTACAAACTGCACAGACCAGCAAGCACCAAGCAGAGCTGATCCCTGCAAAGCTGGGCCATACCTTGGTGCTAACTGGAAAACCTGAACTTCTTGGATAACCTTGCAGGAGTTCCAGTGAGCTCTTGGTATCAGAGGGGGTGCAGTTTTCAACAGGTCTCTTTTCTGGACAACTCTCTATGAATTAAGTTATTTCCAGTACCCAACAAATTACAGGATTTTGCAACTAGGCAGCATGGTCTTTTGAAATACCTTTGCCTTCTCCCATGCCTTCAGAATAAATCACTGAACAGGAGGAGTTTCTCCAAGCTCAGAAAATCACTATGCAGCGTTGCAATGTACTTATGTGGAAGAAACCCCCTCTGTTGATGAACCTTTTGTTTTCATGCAAAGTATTTTTAGCCTCTCCACTTCCTACATATTTAGGCAATAAAGCCAGTTCCCTTATTGCTGGAAGTGCCGATTAGATGACTTCAGCGTCCCTTCGGTGGAAGAGCACGACCTAGTGGCAGCAAAATGAAACACGGACCTGTCACGACATAGCCTGACACAGAACATCGCACCAGTTACAGCCAAAACCGACTTTTGAACTCATTAAAAAGGTTGAATGTTCAAGTTGCATCCACAGAAAATATTAAAAGGGAAACAGCACAGTAAATGCCTTTATTTTCTTTTATTCTTTAGGGCAACAGTATTGCTGTGAGCCTAATGATATAAAGTAAAAGATGGCTTGTAAGGAGTATTTGCTTTTCTTAGACCCACTGGTGCAGCTGGATAAAATGATCAAGTTTTCGTGCTCAGAATCTCTTTCTCATCTGAAATATTTTATAAGACACCTGATGAACAGGCTCAGTTTAAACCTTGACTTCTGGACAAATCAGCTGCCGGAGCTGGTCTGATAAAAGCCTTACTTCTCCTGCTGAGGTTCTCTGCTACGAGGTGGAGAGAGGGCAGTGAAGGCTTCTGTGACACAGCATGTGAGCCCTGAAAAGGGGAACTTGGGGAGCAGGAGAGGGAAATTCACAGTTTCACTGACCTTTTGCTACCTTGTGATTTGCCAACCAGACTACCACTTGATGAAGGGGCAAGGACCTATACAAGGCTGCCACAACAAATGACTTTTTCTGATAAGATCACAAAAACTTCCCATAAATCTGCATTCCCATGAACTAGGCTGAAAACTCAAACTCATATGCCCCTGCCAGAGAATGACCATATGAAGAAAGCTATTCACTGTCTCTCTACTGATGAAGTTCTAATGAAAAGTCAGCATCAGTAAATGAATTATGTCAGTGAGATGGAAGCTGTGGGATAGTGGTTGTTTTGTGGGGTTTGGGTCGTTTTTACATCATTATTGTTAAACTTATGGGAGAAAGGATCAGGGAGATATAGTGACTCTCATGTTGCTGATGTTCCAGGAAAACAGCAGCACCTGCAGCTGGTAAGTCCTGTTAACCAGAGGAGTCAGAAATAAGAACAAGGACAGTTATGATCCTCCAGACTTAATACTTGCTGAGCAAGTTTGTTAGTTTGTTTTGTGGTGAGGCATAAATGGCAGACACACAGGCTCTGAAAATGACATGGATCTCATTCATTCTGCCTACCACCAAGGGGACTGAATTTCTTCAGCTAGTAAACTTTCAGGCTGTATTTCACTGAAGGTTTGCCTACTGTGAATTTTGAGAATTTGATGGAACTGCTATGAAAAAGAAAAGAAATCAAGCTACAGAGATGGACTCTGAGAGTATACATGTATCCCATGATACCTGAACTCACATTAAAGGTATAACAACCCATTTGTAGCAATAATTTCCAGACTTTAAAAACAAAACAACAAACAAAAGCCCCCAAACGAGCCAAAAAACCAACAAAACCAAAACCAAAGTCTCTGTAGCCTACTGGTAAGAGAAATAAAGTGGCACCCATGATCACCTGGCTAGTCTTGTCCCAAGCTCTTGCACCAAGCACTTATGACAAAGTATTGGTAACATGAATGTTCTGTACCTGCATCTTCCTCTTGACAGTCTCAAAGGGGAAAGAAAGTGTCTGTGCCACAGCAGCTGCTACACAGCCATTTATGAAGTTCTGAAGAGGAGTGAAATGAAATATGGGTTCTTGCCAGATTTTGTCCAGACTGATGTAAACAAAGAATGAGCCTGCAGAAAATGGGACAGCACCTAGAAAGCAAACCAGACAGGATTACATCAACACACCGTACACTAAGAGAAGAGAGTTGCTCATCACATAACTAGAGAGATGGGAGGAGCCACTGCCAATTTACACCTCACATTCCACAAACCCAATCCAGACTTTGAAGAATTTTACTCTTTAGTCCCTGGTTTACCACCAAACACCCATATTGTAGCATCTAGATGTGTTGACAGGGGCATACATTTACATATTAAAATGAGCATGTTGTCAGAATTATTAACTGCTGTAGTCTCATGACAGATCAGGTGTTTCTCCAGGCTCTCTGCTGTGACAAGCTCTTTCTGAGTCCAACCCAACCTGAGCACCTGCACAGGTAAACACAGCAATGTCTTCAGTCAGGTTGATGAGGGATACTTCTGGTCTCTTTGCTTGTTTCATGCTCTCATCAGTTTTATAGTGGGATTATACACTTATTATTATTGTCATTGTTATGCATTTTGTCATATTGTGAAAAAGTGGACTCAGTTAAATGGCATTTTGAAAGGCTATGAAAAGTAAATACATAATTAAGAAGTAATTTCAAGTAAAGAGATAATATAATTAATCTTCACTTTTTACATCTACTATACACTATAGCTCACACTGGTTTCACTGAACAGCTCGGGAGACACTCTCACACACCTCGATAGGAATTACAAACACTCTGTGTGTGTGTATATAAATGTTTTTTATGAGTTTAATGGTGAAAATTGTGCATCCAGGCACAACCAGATCACCTATAAAAGAAGAAAAGACTATTTTGCTGAACACTTAACCATATATAAAATGCTACACACTTGGTCCTAATTTGAAATAATAAAGCTGCAGCAAAGGTTATAAGTCTTGCAGTGCCCTGCAAATCTCCACGTCTTCTACAAGAAAACATTCCTATTTGCTTTTGAAATCAAGTCAGCAAGTGAACACACTACGGAGCTGTGATTTCACCCCATCGTTGTTTTACCTAATATTGCTGGTGAAACACCACGGTAGAGTGCACGGAATCCTTCTTGATGATAAATCTTGTAAAAAGCGTGAAGAATTCCTTCGTAGGATGGTTCCAGCCGGTTCTGCACAATGAGCCGCGTTTTAATCACGTCCGTGGGGTAGGTAACGATGGTGGCAACCATGCCAGCCAGGCTCCCTGCCATGATGGCTCTCCAGTGGGAGATGTGGCCCAGCTCATCCGTGAAAAGGGTAACGAGTCTAAAGCAAACACATAAAAGAAGTACTATTAATGACACTATGAACAAAACACATGAAACATTAAGGCAGATGATTCTTGATGCAAATTTTGTTCTGTCCACAAGCCCCTTCAGCAGCAGGAATTGAAATCTTAACATGTGATTCATCCAAGATCTTATTATATGTAACACCACACAAGCATCCATCTACAAGATGAAAATCTTTCTTTTATATTTCTGTCTACAGGATGAAAATTACCATGACTGAAAACACGTCTGTAAGAAATTATCTGATCATCAGTTAAAGACATTGGTCCAGCCTGCCAGGACCAATCATGTTAAAGTTACTACATAAGAGGAAATATGTAGATAATGCCATCACAGGCCTCCTGAGAGCAACTGGACCTTCTTCTGTTACTTATGTTGGGACAGGAAGGTCCACAGGGACATGCCTCTAGAGAAGACTTATGTCCAGGCACTATTATGCTCAGGAGTTTAAGTCCCAATTTGAAAATTTGAAATTGAAGCACAGTTTTAAAAGCTACACACAAATCATGCATTTGTGGTGCACTGAAGGACTTTTCCATGACAGGAAACTCCTACATCAGGGAGAAATGTCCTGGAGGCAGCAAGAAGCAAGTAAAAACAGATTTTAGCTGGAGGTAAAGAAACATATTTTTCTATTTTGGAAGCATTAACTAGAACATCTGAACAGCACGTCTACATTTAACCCACATGGTGAACATGTAACCACATGCAGAACAAAATAATTTGCAAATATTTACAAGTCACTGCTCGCTCAGTTGATGTTTTTTTTCACATGAGTGTGCATTTTCTACTGCATGACAAATCCCTGCATCTACTTGTCTTGAGCCCTGGGAGTGCCCAGGGCATGAAGCCCGGCCAAGCAGAAGCGAAAGGGCATAAGCCTTTTGTCCTGTGTCTCTTACACAGTCCCTAAACCCCCACAGCCTAATTTTCCCGTGTGTGCACAAATGTGTGGGGAAGGTGGTGAGGTGTCTCCACTTGATAACATTTAAAACTACCACGGAAAGACAAGAGTCCTGCAGGGTAATTGCTGAGGGAGCATGGAGTCACTGTGCCCAGGGTGCTGACTGTGCTCAGTCCTGCTCCTCCTGGGACTGTTCACCCAAGCTACCCCATAACATCTCTCTTTTTGTGTTTCTTGCCTTTATACACACCATTCTCCCAGTAGAAAAGACTTTCAAAAATCCCCCAAATAGGGTATCAAGGATTAAGCATAGGCACCCTGTATTTAATTTCCTGGTAGCCTACTTCCACTTGTAATTCAGAACACCCTGTGTAAACTAGACACAAACTGTAGCCTTGCAAAGGAAATACACTGTTTCAAGCTGAACAAACAACTACGTTATTTTGCTCAAATCAACTGGTTTCTGTTGGTGCAACACACTGCCTTTTCTGTTAAACGACATATAAATTACTGTTTGTGCCTTCCCCCTCACATTATCTCACTCTTTGTTTGACCAATACATCTATTACGGCACAACAAAACTGCCCAGTTTTAGAGTCACTTTATTTGTGGTCTCTTGAAGGGCGCAGGCAGTGATGGGCAGGTGACTTGCTGGGGCAGATGAGTGACAAACCCAGCGGGTTGGCAGCACCAGCGAGGCTGTGCTGCTGCCCAGAACAGAACAACTCATCACCCAGCTGGGCGGAAATGTCATGTGCTACCATCAACAGCTGACTGCAATAAAAAAAAAGAAATGAAGCCCAGCCCCCAGAGTGGCAAAACATGCTGGTGTATGCAAACAGTCAGGAACTCCCTGCAAAGACGGAAAGAGACTGGCAGCAGAAGGGAATCCTAGGAAACAGCACAGCTGGCAGAGCTCCATCAGCTCTGCTCCATGTTGATCCTGCTGCAGTCCTTCCAGCACTTACCTTAATTTAATATCTGTGTATTATCAAAAACAAGATCTTAGAACAAATAATGTCACATATCAACGTCAAAACAGATCAAATTTGCTTAACAACTCCTGAATGATAGTGTAAAATATCTGACTTGTGATTTTGTTACTTTTTTTGATTCAGACAACATAAATACTTGAGAGTGTATAAATTAATTACACAAATTGGTTGCAAGGAACAGATGTGACAGCCACACCTGCAGGTTGCACTGTAATAATAACTGCATTATTTCTAAAGGAACTTGAGCAGAAGAATTTTAACAGACTATCGACCCTTCGTCATTTGAAGAATATGACTTTATAAGCAATTGCTGGCATATCACCAGGCCCTAACAATCACTACGCGCTGAACAAAGTAAGTAAATAAAATTATAGCCAAGGGTCCGCATCTTTGGGGAGAAGAGGCACACACCCAGCTGGCCACCCGGCAGAGACAGAGCCATTAGACTGAACTCGGCACTTTCCATCCGCTCCCCTCCGCTGTTCCGAGGGAGCGCCGGTCCCCGCAGCCCCCCGGAGCCCCCGCAGCCCCCGCGCGGGCCGGTCGCTTACCGGCGGGAGGCGGCGAGCTGCAGGGCGCTGTAGGGACAGAGGCGCAGGCAGGCCGTGAGGTTCCCCTTCCAGAGGGCCCGCACGCCCTCGGTGCGGCACAGGCTGCGCCCGGCGCCGCGCAGCCCCCGCCGGCAGTGCCAGGTGCCCACCTGCGCCAGCACCGTCAGCAGCTCCAGCGGCGCCGTCAGG
>VZTJ01003169.1:1342691-1366451 GCA_013397795.1 Orthonyx spaldingii
CCCGGCGCGGGGCTTGCCCGGGCCCGGCGGGCGCGGCGCTCGGGCAGCCCCAGCCGGGCCCGCACCTGCCCGGGGCTCGCAGCCGGGGTCGCGGTCCGGGGCTCCCGCTGGAGCCGCAGCGCTGGGCCCTGCCCGCCGGGCTGCCCGCGGCCGGAGCTCGGGGGACCGCGGCCTTGAGCGGCTCCGTGCATTGGGCTGAGGCTAGCAGTTTGTTTTATCCTCCCCTCAGACAGCGTGGAGCACAGCGGTGCTGCGAATGTTCGCTTCAAAATGCCCCTTTCATTGCAATATTCGCGAGAGCGGCGGCACTTCTGATCATAGCTCCTTTTCAGTTAATTTTGCAGAGAGCAGGCTGGATAAACTCATATGTTAAAAATCTGTTTCATGCTTGTCTTTAAACTTCTCCAAGTGACTTTCTGGTAAACGCTTGTCATAGAATCATTAGGGTTGGAAAAGACCTCTGAGATCATGGAGTCTAACCACTAACATTTACCGTGTTTACTGCTAAACCATGTCCCCAAGTGCCACATCCACAAACCATTTGAAGGCTTCCAGGGATGGTGTTTCCAGCCTCTTCTAATGCCTGATCACCATTTCAGTGAAGTTTTTCCTAATACCCAATCTAAACCTCCTCTGATGCAGTTTGAGGCCATTTCCTCTTACCTTATTTGAGAGAGGTGACCGATGCCCACCTGGATCCAGTCTCCTTTCAGGTGATTGTAGAGAGCCATAAGGTCCCCCCTGAGCCTTCTTTTCTCCAGGCTAAATAACCCCAGATTTTTTTCCCTGCATGATAAACTCTCTGCTGCTGTGGATCAATACATACACTTGGCACATTGCATTGGCTTGTAGTACTCCTGCATACCCACCTCTGCAGAATGAAAATATTTCCTTTGCCTCGAGCTTGCCTTCAGCTCTGCTGGTAGGACTGCTCAGGGGCCACACTGTGCATGAAAACAGGGAAACCAAATGTCTGAAACGTAACCGGGCAAAACACGATTTTCTTTTTCTCTTCAAGGTAACCCTCTTTCCTGACCTGGTTGATGGTATGGTCTCTGAAACTGTTGTAATGTCCCAGAGCCTGGCATGAGTGACCAGCTGGGAAACTGGGGATGGTAAGAGCTGGTTGAGGTAGCAGTACAGTGAGCAAATGTGAGGGGCACCTTTGGAACAGTTATTCCCACTACTTGCATGTTGTTCATATGAGTGTATGAGTGTTTGAGGTTAGATATTGTGGTAATGGGATCGTTTCTCTAAAGTGTAATTTTGTTTTAAAGTATGAACTTAGATGACACAATTTAGGATGTTGTAAGATAAGGACAGTTCGGCCTGCAGTTATTGTAGTAAACCCTAGTGCAGGGGCAGATGTGTTCCAAATGTTATTACCATGGCAGAGTGACCAAAAGGAGATAATTTGGTAAAGGAGTTGAATGTCAAATTCCTTGTGATTTGTCAGTTGCAACAGTTAAAACTTAAGGTAGTGGCTTATTGGTATATCAGGGTTGATTCCAAAAGGTCATGCTGCTGAGCAGCAATTCAGTGGATCAGCCAGTAAATAATTCTGTACTTTGTACACAGTGAGAAATAAATTTCTGATTCTTGAAGTGCTTCTGACTATGAACACAAGTGGGGAAGAGAGCAGGTAATGGTGTGCACTGGCAAGCCACTGTAGCTTACTCAGCTCTGTGAAGAGAGTTTAGGGCTTTTAGGTGATTTATTGCAGTAGTGGGAATATGGTTGCAGCCATGATGGTGTAAGGATATAAAGAAAGAAGATTTGCAAGGGCAGGATAATATATCACTTGGTTTAACAGAAGATGTAGTTGCAAAACAGAACAAGATTTTGTGTACACCAGGTGGTCTGTAGGCTTGACTTTCATATCTCTATAGGTTGCAAGAACAGTGTCCTGGATGTTTTAACCTGCTGCACCACAAATCTTAGTGGGGTGGCAGAAGTGTAGCTGGCACTAACTTGGTGGAAAGCTTTAGGAAGCTCTTTATCTTAATGCACAGTGGGCAGAAAGGACTCCAGAGATTACTCACTGCTCCAGTTTTGTAGAAAGTCCTTTGTGTATCTGCTTTGTTTATATGAGACACTGAAGGTGTGTCTATATACATACACAGCTGTGTGCAGAGATTAATCCTGAGAGATTCAGCCTTGCCTGACAAAGTTAATTCTGAGTGCATTTGGCAGCAGTTCCCGAAGAGCAGCTATTCATTGCTGCAGTCTGTGCTGTAGCTGCTGCTCCCAGAGATTCCTGGTTATTTTATGTTAATGTTAATTGCACTAGCTTTTCCTCCAGTACATATGTGGGTTTTTTCCTTCGTCATTCTCAATACGTGTAGCCACCCTCTTTCACCAGGCAGTTTCTGTGCTTGTCTTCCCTTGTACATTCCCATATTGAAAACAAACAGGCATTGTACAAGTAATAGTAGTATAGTTTATATCCTATAAGAACCATCTTACAAACTTTTTTTCATGTTTCTTCAGCAGAAGCTTTTATGTGGCACTCTTGCAGTTCTCTTTGTATATATATCTTTTTTTTCTCCATTTGGTTTAGTCTTTATTTATGTTAAAATGGTGTCTATACAATAAAGAAAAATATAGCATATGGACAGCATTAAAGTA
Organism: Orthonyx spaldingii; assembly: GCA_013397795.1. Lineage (NCBI taxonomy): Eukaryota > Metazoa > Chordata > Aves > Passeriformes > Orthonychidae > Orthonyx > Orthonyx spaldingii. The sequence continues at coordinate 1,345,320 of VZTJ01003169.1, forward strand.
CACTAAGCTTTGCTTGTAACTAGGTGCTGAGACTTTGTGGAATAAACTGGCACAGACGGTGGTTTGCCAACTTCTGCTGCTTTTTCCTTGAATATAGGCCTGAAAAGTCCTTAATAACTAGTGGAAGCCTCTCTGTAAACTTTTTGGACAATTAAGCATGCGAGGGGCAAAAAAACCCCGTGTAATTATCCTGTTTGTACTAGGTGTAGGTACACCTACAGATGGAGTTCAGGTATCTGAACTTAACTCCTGTGATCAAAACCCAGCATTGGACTGCTTTGATTTCCTGAAAAATTGCTCTGGACAAGCTAAAGGTTGTCAATATTTGCAGTGTAGTTGGCACTGAAGCTGGGAGATGATCTCAGAAACTGATGAGACGCTGAAAGATATTTGGTTTCTTATTGTTAAATATGAAGTAGGTGTAGCAGCTGCCTTGGCTAGAAAATGGTACCTATTCTCTTCTCTGTACTTTTTTGTTTAAGTATGTTGAGAGATGAATCCACTGAAGTGTTATGCCTAGTGTGGCATTATAAAAGAAAATGTGCAACCTGAAAGCCTAATTTCAGCAGCCTATTGGTTTATCTCCATAAGCACTTATTAGGAACTACCCTGTTTCATTTTTTTCTCCCAGCTGGTAATTTCTAAACTGTGACCCTGAAATATCCCTCTATGCTGGAAATAATGCTTCCTATTACTTATTTTTTCAGTGTAGACAGACCTTGATTCAGCTTGCTGGAGTGTTTCTTTTAATGTGCTCACATCTGGGCATTTGAAGCTGATGAAATGCAGCACACATAAATAGAATCCATCAATTTTTAAGCAAGCAAGCAACATTTGATCCAAAAGATGTTGCTCTAAGAGTCACTGAACTCTAGTTTTGGCAGCACTGCATGACTCCTGCAACTAGGAATTCTGTGCTGAACATGCTGAACTGAGTCCCCAGAAGAGCCAATGAGGAGTGGGTTTGAGCAAAGGTGTGATGTCAGATTGTGAGCCCCTGATGTCACAGCAGGAGGAGACATTTGGAAGTGGGGTGTTTGAGCTTGGTTGACAACCCAGTATGAACTTCAGAAGTTCTGGTGTGTCAGGGTAGAGAGAGGCATTCTCATGAGTGCAGTGGTGTTTTGGTGGTCGCCTGGGGTCTCTCATTTGCTCAGCAGGATGTCTGTGTTTGTATAAATACACAGCAAACTGGGCTGCTAAGTCTGATTCTGCTTCTTCTGTGACAGGTGGCTTTTGACACAACCAGACATTTTTAGTGAAGGAGCCATAAGACAGAGAAGCCTGGAAAGACTAAAGCTGCAAGAACAGGAGCACGTTCGAAAAAGGGGGGAAAAAAGAGAGGGGGTTGAAAGGTGAGAGTATATTTTTAGAGACTGTCCCATTTTCTTGAGATTTGTTACGCTTCCTCATAGCAAGTAAAATACAGGAAGAGTGGCTGTGTAAAAATCCAGGCTTTAAGGAAACAGGAGTTGGAGAAATTGAAACAATGGAGAAATTAACAATTACTATGTAGTTGTTAATTTATATATTGAAAAGAAAACCATAATGATAATTCTGTGTGTAAGGCATCAGATGCAGGGGTCTGGATTATGAGAAAGGTTGGACTGGAGATACCCTGAGGTCCCTTTCACATTGGATTATTCTATGGTTCTGTGGGCCTACATTGAAATCAGAGAGCTGTTGCTCTCAAATTGCTCTGAGGATTGATTCCTTAATGATCTGCATGTGGGCTTTTTGTATTGCTCTATGCTGCAACATCTTAAATCAATGTCCTTATGCCCTGAAATCAAATTTATGTGATGTACATTCCTCAGTGCCTCCCAGCTGACTGGAAAGTCCAAAGCTATGAAATGAATAATTTTCTGTCTTTACCCATTTTTGCATATTATTTTTTTATTGTTGATATCTTCAGTGCAGTGTTCTTAAATTTGCATATAAGTAATAGTAGTATATTGAAGTTTTAATTCCTTACATAATGTGTTTGGATGGCGTCCTAGACTGTCACTAGTAATCATGTTATGCCCCTTAAAAAAACCAGACACTTAAGAGTGCAGAGCATAGTGAATCTAATGCTAGGTCTCTAAAAGCACTGCTGTGCTTCCATTGCTAATTCTTCCTTATTCAAATACTTCTTTAAAAACTATTTTTAAATGCTTATTTGTGTGAACACTGCTGCTTGAATTCTCTGGAGGTTTTTGTGATGTGTCATGTTGATTATTTGGTAGATCTACTTCCTACAGGGCAAAGTTTCCAAAAAGTGATGATAGCTTGTTGTGGTTTAACCCCAGCTGGTAATTAAGTCCTACAACAGCTGCTCACTCCCTCCCCCTCTCCCCAGTGGGATGGGGAGGAGGATCAAAAAGGTAAAAGTGAGAAAACTCAAGGGCTGAGATCAAGACAGTTTCATAGGTAAAGCAAAGGCCACATGCACAAGGAAAGCAAAATAGGAAATTCATTCCTTCCTTCCCCAGGGCAGGTAGGTGTTCTGCATCCCCAGGACAGCAGGGCTCCATCCCACATAACAGTGACTCGGGAAGACAAACTCCATCACTCCAAATGCCCTCCCTTCCTCCTTCTCCTCCAGCTTTATTGCTGAGCATGAGGCCATATGGTCTGGGATATCCCCTGGGTCAGCTGGGATCAGCTGTCCTGGCTGTGTCCCCTCCTAGCTCGTTGTGCACCCTCAAGCCTCATCACAGCTGGGGAGGGTGAGGAGCAGAAAAGGCCTTGGCTCTGGGTAAGCCTTGCTCAGCGATAACCCCTGAATTACTCTTGTAACACCTTTTAAGTGGGACCCTCATGCTAATCTGTAGGAGAGATTTGTTAATTTAAGAGTTAGATCCAAATGATCAGTCTCTAGTTGTGTCCTTAGAGACAAACAATCATGTGATGCTGTTGTCTTGGCAGTGCTTATAAAGAAAACCCAAGAATACAAACCATTTGAAGAGACAAAGAACTTTCTAACTGTGGGGATCAGTTGGGTGTGTGCAATTTATGTGCCATGTTTTTTTAACATGTTATTTAAGCAAACAAGATTCCTTGTTAGCCACATGTGATTCTTGGTGACTGGTTACTTATTATTAGCACTTCAAAGACTTACATCCAATTCCCCAGGACACAAAATGTCAAATAAGTGTCATCTAAATTGTCCCATATTGATAATTACCTAGAAAAGGACGTGGTGATGAAAAGAAGTTCAAGAGAGAAAAAGGAAAGCTAAGCTCGAGAGGAAAGAAGAGAGGCAGATAGATGGAGATGAGGAACATCCCCCAAAGCAGCAGAAGGTACCAGCTGAAGAACAGCAGTGGCCAGAGAATATGCCTGAATGGGAAGAAAGGAAATCCCTGCTAGCTCAGAGAAGAGTGGAGTCTGTCAGACTGCTTACAGTGCTGTTAAATCGTGTGAAAGTAAGACTGTTTTATAATGTATTTTAAATTTTTAAGGATATTTATTAGAGCTTGAATGATTCACTAGACATTTGTTGTCTTGATGCTATTCAGAAGACTACTTTTGGGCTGACTGAACACTGAGAAGGCCTGAGGTCCATATCTTGTGACAATCTGCTCTCAGTCTTGCCCTGAGAGCAAATGTGGTGCATTTTCACCCAGAAACTTTGCGTTTGGTGCTTTTTCAAGACCTTGTCTTTACTGAGTAAAAAGTAGGGCTGGAAAGGCTATATTAGCTCTATTAGACTTGATCCCATGTTGCAAGCAAGGAGTTTTGGAGTGGGGACATAAGTGATGCTCTCTCTGCTTGTTTTGGTGTCAGGTCTACAAGTGACCGAATTAAATTGGCACAGATTATACCAGTTGCATTTCTAAAAGCCTCTTATTTTTTCTTGGCCAGCACTCCTTACCAGGCTTATTTCAGTTTGATTCAGATAATGTCTTGAGAAAGTCAGCAGAGAAGTGATAATAATTTTGAGTGTTTTGCACACAGATTAATGTTTGCAGGTTTAGTTTAGTGCTTTGGGCAAAAAAATGTTTTTATGAAGTTATAGTTTAAAATGAAAACAGGGATTTTAATTTCTAACACGGTTTATCTTCACTATTTGTGAAGAAAATTTGCTTGCAGCTTTTAATAAATGTGTATTTTTCCCAATCCTTAATGTAAAAGATTTCTAAAGGACTGTAATTTACTATGATTTGAAGTCAGAGGCTACCCTTGCCATTCTGCATGAGTTTTAGGGCCCCATTACATCTGACATTGGCCTTCCTAATTGTGAAGGTGATGTGTTAAATAAACTTCTATTTTCTTGGTTTCGCAGTTGGCAAGTCAAAAAGTGGATCCTTCACTGGGTGTAAAGAAGGACGATTCAATTTCTGAAACAGCATTTAAAGACATACAGCAGGAGCTGATTAACTCCCTTTATCATACGCACAAAGAGCTGAAACGTAAGGAGGAGTTTAAGTGCCCATTAACCCATAAAGGTAGCGGTTTGTGTAGTGAGGAAGGAGATGTGAGTAACTTCCATGCACCTGCTTGTCACATAGTCAGGACAATTTTAAATGATCCCTCTCCAGCCCCGAGCTCTGACGGACTGCCTGGCAGAGATGTGTGCAACTCCTCCTCCAAAGGCTGTGGGCCTTTGCTGATCACGGTTACCCAGGACGGCAGGGTCATCGAACCTCTCCGTGGAAGGCACCACCCAGCACTGGATGTAGTTCACACACAGACAGTGTCTGAGGAAGATGATTGCAAAAAGCAAAAGGTTTATGAGACTGATGAATTCATCCATTATTTACTAAACTACTATCAGACACCACACTATGCACGTGTTTGCTTAGAGCCCAAAACCACTGCGAACAAGTCCCGGTGGAAGCGAGTGGTGTCTGATGATGGTAGTGGGTTTGACATCAGCTTGACTAATAAACGTGGTCAGTACTCCAGAGAAATGAGTCCTGTACAAAACTTCCACAAGAGAAATTGTAGTGGTGATAGTAATTATAGGCTGGTGATCACTCTTGGGAAACTTGAGTCAACAGACAAAGTGTTAGAAAGCAAGGTCCATGGGGGCAAGCTTGCAAAAACGCTGCAAGTGCAGAGGAATGACTCACTCACTGTTGATAACTTACCACATGCTGGACTGAATCATTCTTTGGAGTGCACTACTGTTGCTCATAATAAGGAATTCAAACGAGAAGATGGTAGAGATGAAGGCACTGTACCTTATGGAACATGTAGATCTGCTTGCAGATTAAAGGATTTGTTGGAAGAGATCAGTGATTCTGAGTGCTTTAGAGAGGCATGTGGCGGCTCAGTGAAGAGAGCAGAAAGAAGGTATGAAGAAATTTACAGCAGTTGTAATAAAGGGTGCTTGCCTGCAAGAGCCGGGGAAAGGCAATTACTGGTTTACCATAAAAATGTAGCTCTGGAAGGTCAAGAGGAGGAAATCAGCCAATGTAACTCCTGTTCTAATTCTGTCCATGAGGGCTTGGCAAGGCAGTATGAACATAAACTTAAAAAGTCCTGCAAGAGGTCTAGTAGTAAATTAAGATATGAAGGAAAGAAAAGTGAGAGACAATCCAGGGAAAAGGAGAGAAATGCTCATAAAATGAAGAAAAAGCGAAAAAAGCTTTCTTCTAATCTTTTATCTGATGAATGTGGCTTTTCAGAGACGGACAGTTGTATGCAGCTGGAGTCGTTCAGAAAGATTCAGAGAAAATGTAAGAAAATGTTGCACAAAAAAGTGAAACTCAAGACATTTCACACCTCTTTGGCAGCACCAGATGTTACTCCTCACGATGGCTCACCCCTTCAAGAGACCCTCCAGGGGAGAGGTGAGAAAGAGGGACACCACAGCTAAGGGGACTGAATTTGACAGGTCTGTGGCGGGTCAAGTTGCCACAGTTCTTACAGGGATGAATGGTTTTAAAAAGTATAAGCATGGCATAAAAAAACCCCAGTGCAACTTCTCTGCAATTAAGGGTTTGTTCAGTTTAGCTCTGAAACACACAGCTGCAGCTCAAGAGTAATATTTGTCTACTTTATTGGGTGGCACAGTATCTGTCCTGGGCATTAGCAGATGGGTGGTTATTCTGTTAGCAAGATGCTTTAGACAACTAAAACATTGATAGACAACTCAATGTGTGGCACAGCTGTGTGGGAAGTGCTGTCTTGGGTGAGAGAATTTTTACATAGCTAAAATACATCTGATGTTCATACAGGATTGCTGCTGGCTGTTCCTACAGCCCTTTTTACAATTTACTGTGCTTTCAGTTGGTTGGTGGATACCTTACAGCTACCTCCCTTTCCCTCCCTCTCCATCTGACAAACTCATTTCAAGTAACTTTTTCTTATCTATAGGAGATGAGAGGAAGTTAATGTTGAGAAGAGAGACAGATGCAGATGTCAGAGGATGCCCTCTATTTCCTCTGGAGATAATTCAGACAAACCCCTGCTCAGATACTTTCTGTGGAGCAGAGCCCAGAAGAGGATGCTGAACAGCAACTGTATTATAGCTCTGAAGTTTTTATACAGAAGTGGGAGAAGAAAACCTTTTGATCATTAAAAGGTATATGAAATACTGGGTTGGTTTTTGTTTGTTTGTTTGTTTTTTGAATTTTTATTTAGGTAATTCCTTTGGTTAGGATATCTAACTGGTATAGTGAGCCACAAAAGCAGAATCTGTGTTTGCCTTTTGGATAACAGGAGCAAAACTTTCCTCAGAGCCAGACAAACTTTCATGAACTAGTGGCTAAGAACTTGAAAGGACACAGATTGAGATCTTGGAGCATTACACTTTGATTGAATGCAGGGAATAATGTAAATTACAGTATTTAGTCATAATGAGTCATTGGAAAAAAACCATAATTGTCTATCCTAGAGCAAGCATATGAAGTGCCTCCTCAATCAGATTGTTATAATGATGGGACTGGAAGGTGTGGGGGACATTTATACTCAATTTTGAGAAGTAATAGATTTCCAAATATGAAAAAATCCCATCTTCTGTAAAACCCACACTGGAAGAATCCTTGTTTTCTATTCACAATTCTAGAGGTGTTTCTGAAAACGTGCTGGTCTTTGGGAGGAAGGATTTCACTGAACTTATGCTCAGTGTAGTGCTTCCAGGAATCTGAATGGTTGTCTAAGCAAAGCTCTGAGTGTTAGATGATGAAAGGGCAGTGCTTGTCAGCCTGCTGACAGTCCCCATGTAAATGCAGGTTGACAGTTCACCAGATTCCAAAGGCACATATAGTGAGATAGCTGTTTAGTATGAGTTTGCTTACAAATGCTTTCCAGAGGAATTGTGAAATATTGTCAGAGTTGTGCTGCATGTAGATAAAAATGTGAAAACGCAGTCTAGTAGCTTGAGTTATGTCCATATTTATTCAGCTGGCTGTATCTAGAAGACAGCCACAATTGCTTTTGGACAAAGTCCCTTAGCAAGATACAGAGGACCAGTTCGAAGTTCAATACACTGATTACTGCAGCTTTCATTTTATTATGCTTTATTTATTACATGTCTGTAGACAAAGTTAATGTGAAAATGTTGCCTTCATTACATAAGATCTTACCCATGTTTGTAACTTCTGCTCTAATAAATAGTAATAAAAAAGAATAATTGTAACTGTTCGTGGTAGATAGATTTCCCCCAGTCTTCAATACTGGTGATTCCTACAGGCTTCTAAGCCAGGTTTTATCAGTCTTTCTGTTCATATGTTCAGACGTTGAGTGCCTTTTCAGGGTCATGAATGACAAATGGTTGCTACTCAAAGTACTGTTAATCTATTACTTTTATCTAAAAAGATGTTATTTTCTTGACAGAAATATTTTCTGACTGTTTTGGAGAACATTTATGCCCCTCTTAAGTCTCCTTTTTGGTATTTTATACAGCTATAATGAAGATGGACTATTGTATTTGTTGACCGTGTAAAATGTTTTCAGTTGCACTGATGTGACATACCAAGGGTGTTTTCTCTCTATGCAATATTTGCAGATTAAAGATAAAACTTCCCCCTCTGTCAATCTGTAGACAGTTCTGTGTCCATGAGTACCCATTTCCCATGAGACAGACCTTTTGATGACAGGTGAGGAAGTATTTCTTTTTGCTAATCTGGGGGAGAAGGAACTAAAGATTTCCTTCAGTGTAAATTCCAGTGTTTTATCAACATGCTGTCACAATAACCAATTACAAATAAATACTCCATTTCTGTAATTGCTTCATGCGTTCACCTGTATTGATTGAAATTGATAGAGGATTTGCTTTATCTCCAAGTCCTCATTCCATGTAAAACATTGTTAGTAAATAAAATATGCATGCACTTTAAAATGTGAGACATCATTGTAATCTTCATACCGAAAGAGAACTTCTGTGTTTCCTATTTGACATTATTTAGAACCTGATTTCAGGTGTTTTAATAATTCTTTACTTTTCACAAAATCATAAAATGGTTTGGATTGGGACCTTAAAGACCATCTTGTTCCAACCCCCATACCAAGGGCAGGGGCACCTTCCACCTGCTCCAAGCACTGTCCAACCTGGTCTTGGACACTGCCAGGGATGGGGTATCCAGTTTCTCTTGGCAACCTCTGCTAGGGTCTCACCACGCTCACAGGGAAGAATTTCTTTTTCCTGTCAGCACATTTAATATGAGCCCCATCCTCTCATACACTGGACTGCTGAATATAATTTTATTATCCTGAAGGCTAATATTTAAAGATACACATAACAGCTTGCTTTAAAACTTTTTAAATGCATGGCTTTGTAGATTGGATTTTAGTAGTTGTAGATATAAATGGCACATCCCAAGTATGAAAGTTACAGAATGTTTTGGCAATTAGAACATTTATTAGGTGAAAAGATGTGTTAAAAGCAGCATTTACATAATTCAGAAATGGAAATGTAGAACGTTGCCCTTTCAGTTTGAAGCTGATGTGTGCTGTTGTGCCCAGCTGGTGTTTTTATGGAAACGCTGTTTATTCCTACATGTATGAAGCTGGGCCCTGAGACTGCAGATCTTGCCATCACATCTAACTTTCTGTACAGAACTAGTGAAAATGCCTCCTCTTAGAGCTGGTAGGAACAGAAGTTTAAACAATGTTTTGTTACTGAAAATATGTGACCTGTGGGTTGTACCTTGTGCTGAATGCTGAAATCAAAATCCTACTGGCTGGTTTTAAAGCAGAAATACACAAGGCCCATTATTAAATCAGTCCATCTGCTTGAAATACAATACAGCGATTATGATATAAAGCCCTTTCTTCTTAATCCAGAGATTCCAGACAATGCATAGAAATGCCTCACCTTGCATAAAATCCCTTACATAACTTTCAACAGAAGCATTCGTTACTGAGCTTCTTTTTGTTTAACTGAAACAGCAGAAATTAAGAGCTAATAAAGGTGATTAAGGGCACGTGAAATCCAGGTAAAAGAACATCTGAATTTTACAAAGCAGTTGACAGCAGGAGTTTTCCTGGTTGGAAATAAGATATGACTCAATTGTTTTGATTTGTCCTAGAGTGTATCTTTGTGACAGGTGTTGGACACGTCAGATGAGGGAGTTTGGTGACAGTCTCTGAATTGGTCATCATGTCCTACCTGGTTAATGTACAGCCTGATAAGCTGCCTGGCACGGCTCTTTTTGTGTAGACATTGCTGCCTGTCACTATTGAAGGAAGGGTTCAGGTTGTGATGAACAAACTAAAAAAGAAGCTAAACCCCATCCATTTTCTTCAGCACTTTGGAAAGAAGTAAAATCTGTGCTTGCTGCTTCATAAGCAGCTTTTGTGACTCCTTCCCCTTTCACAAGAAATTCTCTGTTTCCCTGAAAAAGTAACAGTCTTACCAGTGTAATACCTCCTCCCCAAGAAGTATTAACAATGAGCTTTGTCTTGTGCTACAGCCTGTTTTCTGCATTGTTTTTGTTACAATTTTTTTTTGCAATGCATAATGTTCTAATGTACAGATTAACACTTAAAATAGCGTTCAGTTCCTCCAGAGACTTTATGGAGTAACTTAAGAGTCAGATGGTTGGGTCCACTGAAGAGCACATTACAGCCTTCCAAAGCTCCAGCTTTTGCTCAGTATTAACAATTACTTGGGGTTTTTTCTGCCTAACTCTGTTTTTGCAATAGGGCATGTTCTCTATTTAATATTCCAGTAAAGTTTTACTAGACAAATGCATTTACAAGCATTCCATTAGAACATATTTTACTCAATCTACGCATTGGATAATGTGACATATTGGAGAAAGCCAATATAAAACTTGAAACACGAGGGGAGAATTAAATATAACATTTGGTTGCAGTAAATAAAAACAAACACCACATTTATGCAAGAGTATTTTATTTTCTGCCTTGAACAAATAAAAGCACATTTCCAATTTGAGGTGAACCATTAGTAGTAGTTTGCAAAGAGTATAAATGTCTCTAAAAATAAAATAGCAACACAGAGGTCATGACAAGGTCTACATGTGTCTCTAGACCTTCATTAGGTAGTTCATACAGTACCACTTTAGAGAAGCTCTCTGGCTCAAACACCCTCACTCTTCATTGGAAGGCCCAGTGCAACCAAAAGAAAATGCCATGACAGTGTTGGGACTGAGAGAGAGTCAGTTTTCTCACCACAGATGGTCTCAGGCACTTTAATGTGTTGTGTCAACTTGTTTGTGAAAGCTGCTGTTGTGCAACACACTCTACTTCCGAACACTTCTGCCTAGTTCACACCTTCCCACTCAGGACTCAGTTCATCATTTTCGTTGTGTTTCCAGATTGAAACAACCAGACAGCCGAGCCAGAGAAATGAAATAAGAGGGAACTACACCAGATATTCTGGTACACCCTGGGTATTCTGCACTAGCAGAATCACCTGGACAAGGAACAAGTTTACAAGTGATCAGCAAAACATGAGTTATCTTGGAATTTATAAGGAAGTTTTACAGAAGTATTTTGGATAATGAACATTTACATTTTTCCTTGGTCACATTCATTTACCTAGTCTTCTCTGGTAGGAGGCAGGTCACTTAGAAAAAACCCAGTAATTAAGCACAGAGGTGAACCAAGAGAGCAAGTAAAAAGCAACTCAAAGGTCAGGTCCACAGGTTACGCATGAGATTGTGCCATTTCTTTTAATGGCAGCATTCCAAACCAACAAAGGCCTCAACACAGAAACAGCTTAAGCTGGTTTATTTTTACAGGAAACTTGTGTAAGTTACGTTGACCAGTAATGTTTTTCTGCTAGGTAAAGGTGCATGTACAAGAGAACTTGCTAATCATGCCATACCAGCAACTTCTTGGTTTTTAGGCCTTGGAATCAAGAGCAGCTGATCTTCCATGTTTTAATATAATTCCACTAACATTCACAGAAGCATTTTTTCCTAAGAAGAAAATCGAATGAACAACAGTCAAGTCACACTCCATAGTGTACCTTTACGGATGCCTAGTTCCACTCACTATCTAAACTTGTGTAACACTGTAGATGTGCTTTAAAAGTGAACAAAGAATATTAGTCCATGCAGAATTGTGCATGTTGAATACATCAAGCATTCATCAGTCTTTATTAAGTATTTAAAAGTGATTTAACTTCTCAAAAATTCTTGATCTTTTTTAAAAGCGGTTAGTGTTTCATCTAAGTCGCTAACGCAAACTCCTCGAAAACATTAGCTTACATAATGTTGAATTACATTGCACAACAAATGAGTATCATGCTTTGTGGACCAACAAAATATAGTCCCTTTTCTAAAGGAATTACAGCCCAGGGGCCAGATCCTGCAGAAGCTAACACAGAAGAATATTTAGTGGTGTTTGTGTTGCATATGTGAAGTTACTCATGTGCTTGTGTCCACAGTGCTAGGTTGGCAATGAAAAACTTGATTTCGACCTACTCTGCACTAAATGGTGATAGCAGAAAAATACTCCTTTATTGTCAAAATTGCAGTTTAGTTTTGCACAGACATTTGTCATGCATACTTCTTATTATGTGGGCTTAAAGGAAGACAGACCATAGACCTTCAGAAGTTTCCCACTGAATTTGAAAAGGAAACCTTTGAAAAGAAACAATTCACTGTAACTCTGGACCTTTTGTAGCCTTGCTGCTGCTGCACCTTGTGAAACAGAAGTGGAATGTTACAAATGATCCTTATAATTCAAAAATAGATTGTTCCTCACTGCATTATCTACTCTTTCTTTGCATCCTGGGCATCTTTTTCGTCTTCATCAGAGTACACAGTGGGTTCCTCCCCTTCCTTCAGCAGCTTACCAACATGATGATACTTAACTGGGGGAAAAAAAAAAATCCAAGTAATTATTTGGCCCTGAAGAGACACCTTTTAAAACTTCTCCAACTGTTTTCTGAATGAACAGGATGGCTATATTTTAATAAAACATCTCTGAGCAACGTGTTCCAAACACTGGGGGAAAGGAGAAAAGCTAAAATCAATTACTACCTGAACTACTATTTCTATTGTAGTAAAAATCATGTGAAGTGAATGTAACTACAACTCTTATTTTATTGCCTAAATCAAAAGAATAAACACAAACTGAGGGACTCACCCAGCCAAATAAACAGAATCCTGAATTAGATTATTTCTCTTGCCAATGTCAAAGCTGGTTTCTCAACCAGACTATTTACATCATCTATTAAACACACCCATACATATGTGCACACATTTACACAACTTTGAAGGGGTTTTATTTTTTGTAATATGTATTGAAAATATTCAATAGGAGAGAAGGGAGATCCTTTCTCCCAAAGACAAAGATGGATCTGTTATCCAATTATGTGATTAATCCTCTGATTTATTTGATATCTCCTTTTGCACATGTAAAAATGCCAAGATCATATACATGTAAAGACTGAGAGCTATGCTATGTTGCCTGTCAACTTCAACAAAGCAAAAGCAGCCCCTGATTACAGGTATTTCAGACTAGCAATGTTGTTGTAACAATTTAAAGCAACTAATTGCTATATTTAAGAGGAACACAGTAATAAAAGGAGTGGAGTTCACTGTCAGTCCTGATGCTCAACACTTGTAAAGGTAGATATTAACACTAGTTCAAGTCAGATATTTGGTAGCATAGTTCTGGTTTTTTGACAAGCTTGTTAGCATAATAACACAGCCATTCAGTGTGGCATGATTAACAGTCTTAATTAAACAGGAGGAGGGCCAAAATAGTAGGGGCACATCAGGTCAGGACTGAGATTTCTAATGACATCATGTGGAGGAAAACTCCACTGTAGCTGATTATAGTAAATCTTTCCACACTAGATTTAAAAAGAAAACACATTTGATTTCCACTATACTAATGATGGCTCTATGCAATTTCCATCATATATATATATATATATGATGCTTCCAGCTAGTTTCAGCCTTTTAACCCTTGCTTCCCCTATTACCAGGTACCTACTTCTTTGAAAATATGTTTAAAATTGCTTACAAGTGAATTGTGACTCCCAGTCCCTCAAGGCCTCTTGCTGTGTAGCGTTGAGATCAGAGAGGTCATCATACTCATCCCTCAGTGCCTCCTTATCCAGGCAGAAAGTGGCAAGACCTCGGGATGCATCTCTTCCAGCAAAAATTCCATATGGGCCCTCTTTAAAATAAAAACATAAGCAGCATTATTGCAGAGGTAATGGATGGCACGTGATCTTCATGGATCAGAATCCCCAAACTCAAACAGACGATGAGTTTCTACCCTGACACGTACGTCAAGTTTCTTAAATGCTTTTTATTCTAATTGGTAATAAGGGAAAACAGAGCAAGAGGACAAGAAACAAAACCATGGAGAAAGATTCTGAGTTTGCTGAAACATCAGGACAATGAACCACACAACGGTGCATGGCACATACAAACAGGGTAAGGATAAACACACAAACTGGGAAGCACATCCTTAGAATAAGGAACAGAGGAAAGATTTCTGTGTCTGGGCTGAAATGAAAGTTTTCTAACAGATGCTCCTGATTTAAGGAGATGAAAAGATGACAGAAAATATAGTGGAGCTACTAGAAATTATCAAGTTGGAGGAAACACGTAGTAAAACAAAATACAAGATGAACTCAAATGATCAAAACATGCAACTCACAGCAGATCAGAGATATCAAGACAAACTCTTCTAAACTTCATTAATGATTAACTTGCTTGCATGACAAGCCAAAAATTGAGATGTTGCATGTTCAACTAGACATTCAAAGTTCTTCTAAAAGGAGCTCAAAGAAGTCAGATGTGAACTCTGGTTACTGTAGAGCATATGCCATCTTCCAGAGTGTGCTTTCTCCTAAATTAATCAAAAGAATCTTACTTTTCCATTAAAATGAAAATCAAACTAGCCAAACACTGTGGGGAACCATTCAGCAATTACCAAATTAGATGCAACAGGCAGCTTTTACTGTCATCAAGGAAGGCAGCATCTATGGCTTGGACCTTACGTCAAGTGGGTTTTAGTTTGCACAAATACAAAACTGCACATCTAACTCAGCTGTACATATCAACCTGACTGCTGCACAATGCAAAGTTACAGCCTGGCATCATTCAGCGACAGTCTCGTCTATGTTTGGTCCAAAAGTGGTAACTGATAACGCTTCCAAAAACGTGGCGTCTCCTGCACTATTCTCCTTGTCTGTAAGTAGCACTGGCAGCTCACTACTACTGCGGCTACCAGGCTGTCTGGACAGCTCAACAGTGGTTATGCCAGACAGATCCTGGTACAAATCAGCAAGCCTCAGTGAACCGTTTTAACAGGCAGCCTCTGGTAAAAATAAAGCCCCATGCCCTCGCGGAGGTGATTAAACTCTTTCACCTCGGTGCACATACTCCCACCCACCTCATCACTGGCTGCTCTACGAGCACAGATGATTCAATCTTTGCACGTTTGGACTATGCTCCTGGTAGAAAGTTGGTTTAATCTAAATTGCCAGACATTTAGTATAAATATTATGCAATAGAGTGATATCCACGAGAAGTTGGAAATGGAATGTTACACTTCGCTTCTGCTGCCTCGCATCAGGCAAAGGCACCCCAGACCGGCAGAGCCGCCCAACCCCTTATGGTACGTGTAGGCTGCCATGGGATATCACAGAGAATAATGAAACAATGGAAGCTGGCAAAGCCGAGTTTCTCCAACACCGGGGCCCGTCCCTGGAGCCCGGGCGGCAGCGGTCACCCTGCCCGCCGGGACAGCTCTCCCAGCGCTGCGGGGGCGCGCAGCCTTCCCGAGCCCTTTCCAAACCTCCGGATCGGGACCGGGGCCGGGATGCGGCCGGGCAATAGCGCGGATCCCCGCCGAGGGAGGGGCTCCCGGCCAGCACCGGCCCGGCCCGCCCGCGCTCCGCCGACCCGCACCGGGCCCGTCCCGCAGCCCCCGCCCGCCGCCGCCCGCACCGGGCCCGTAGAACTTCCTGGCGCGGGTCACGTCGAAGACTTTGCCGTTGACGGCCATGAGGATGCGCGGGTCCCTCACGCCGTCGAAGGGCCGCAGCTGCTCCAGCGTGAAGTCGCGGCGCTTCATCCTGGGCAGCGGCGGCGGGTCCGCCTCGCCCGCGGGGGCCGCGGGCCGCTCGCCCCGCAGGATCTGGTAGAGCAGGAAGAGGCAGAGGCCCAGCAGGCTCAGGTTGAGCGGGGAGCCCACGATCTCCAGCAGCAGCCCGCCGCCCTCGCCCGCCGCCGTCTCCTCGCCGGTCACGGCCACCTCCTCGCGGGCCATGGCGCTGGGCTGTGCCGCGGCTCGGCGGCTCTGGGCGCGGAGCGGCGGCGCGGAGCTCACCCGGCCCGGCGGGGCGGACCGAGGGGCGGTGGCGGCAGGAAGGGCGGNCGGGGTGGGGGTGCGGGCCCGGCCGTGGCCGCCGCTCCCCGGGCGCTGCTTGGATCAGGCCAGGCCGCTGCGGCGGCTCCGGGCACACAGTTCCACAGAAGTTCCGGAAAAATAACCTCGCGGTGGCGTTAGAGCCGTGTCAGAGCTGCCGCGCTGGGCTGTGCGAACCAGCCGGGCCCTCTGGATGGAGGATGGAGGATGGAGCCAGGCTCAGCTCCGCCAAACACTAAGAAAAAAGGCAGCGGGCAGAAACTGATGCACAGGAAGTTCCACCTGAACATCAGGAAGAACTTCTTTACTGTGCAGCGACGGCAGGATGGAACTGATTGTCCCGAGAATTCGTGGCGTGTGCCTCACTGGAGAGATTCAAGAAGCGTCTGGCCGCAGTCCTGTGCCACGCTCTGGGCTGAGCCTGCTGGAGCAGGGAGGTTGGACCGAATGACCTGCTGTGGTCCCTTCCAACCTGACCCATTCTGTGATTCCCTACCCTCACTCCACCTGTGCCAGCATGCATCTTTGCTTTCTTGGCAGGGCAGTGAATTTTCTGAGTACTCTAGAAATCTTGTCAACCTAAACATAGGAGAAAAGGGAAGAAATTACCAAACTTCTGGGTTTTCTCATTCAGATATTACCTCCAGGCCCCACAAAACTACAGAAGTAGCAACCACAATATACTAACATAACATGAAAAAGAAATTGTCCTGTCACGGAGTTCTGTATTTATGTTTCTTCTCAGTGGAGGCTTTGGTTAATTAAAACTTAAGCTGAAGGAAGTACTACCTGGACTTATCTACTTGGTATGGTGTTCAGATGGTGGAGCAAATGGAGCGCCGAATACTGGTAGAATACCACTGGTGTCATCTGCTCCTGGGTATCAAGTGTGGGAAAGCAGAAGTGATGTTTTGGGTCTGAGTAGTTGCCTCTGCAAATTGTGTCCTTCAAAAAGAACACAAACCAATGCCCTGTCAGAGTGTCATCATTCCCTCTGCACAAGTCGGTACCTCGGGGTACAAGTAGAGAAGAAATGCAGTGTTCCAGCCTTGATCATAGAATCATTAAGGGGGGAAAAGATCTTTTAAGATCGCCGAGTCCAGCTGTTAACCTGATCTTGCATTATAGCTTGTCAGAGGGTTATATCGCTGCTTCAGGGGAAGCAGGCAGCTTTTACTGAACCTTGCACTGGGACATGTAGTTATAGAAAACTGACAGAACTGCATTTTGTTTACTTTCTCAGTGTTAGGAAAATTTTTAACTCTGTGGGTCACTGCAGATATGGATAAAGTTTTGCCTTTGGGATACACGTGAGGACTTTGACTACTAAGAAGTCCCAACACGTTGGCTCTTGCAAGAGAGGGTTTTTGGTTCCACCTGCTGTCTCCTTTGAGAAACTCCTTGTTTTATTGATCAGCACTTGAACTTTGATCTCTCCTGTCAGGGTATGCACTGACTTTTGCCTCTACCTGCTGTGAGACTTGAAAAACTCCTTGTTTCATTGATCTGATAGCTGAGATTTGTACTTGTTAATAAAGTAGCTCTGCAATTAGGCCCAAGTTAGGATACTAGAGAAATCTCAGAAACTTCAGAATTATTCAAACTGGGAGCTGTATTACCTAGTTAATTCTGCTCAGTGTAGACATGACACTGTTACACTTCATTGTGTTGATACTACATTGTAGAGGAATAGATGTAGAAAAAAGCAGAAATTTGGAGGGATATTATACATTTTTTTCAACAGCGAGGAAAAAACCCCAAGACTCCAAAACAACCCCAACCCTGAATTTGACCTTGAACCAGACACTAAGGCAGGGAAAAGAAGCTTTGTTTATGCCCAGTATCCAAGAGAAACCATCCAAAGAACAGTTCATTCTTAGATTAAGAAGGGCCAGGAAACATTGCCAAGATTGATATGATTTCAAGTTATTTGCCACACGGGTACTGGCACTGGAAGTTACAGTGGCCCAACTTTGAGCTCTTTTTTTACCTTACAGCATATAAAAAAGTATTCATATGCCTTAGAATGCATCTTAAGCAAAAAATAAGAACAGATATTTAGAAATAAATGGTTATGAATCAAATTGTAATACATCAGTCAGAAATATCTAAATTCATGAACCTTTTGTTGTACTTTTCCCTCTAGCAAGCCTACTTGACAATTCCTGTAAACAGAACCGAGGTTCTAGTCTGAGAGGAGTTGGCCCCAGCTCTAGTTAAATACCACTGGCGTTAGCTATGCTCCCACACAGGTTTTCCTCTCCATTCTATAGACAACAATAGCTTTCTCCTTGAAACTATTCTATTTACATCTATGAGGTGGGTTGATAGCCTTCAGCATAGTCTTCTAGTATAATGCTCTCTTCTTATTAATTGAAGAAAACACTGGAACTCAAACATCTTTCATATCCTTGCAAATCAGGATAGTTCAAACAGTTTTAAAATACTCCTACTTGTATTTTTTAATAAGCAGCATAGATCTGTTAGAGATGAAGCAAAATTAGCTCTACTACACCTCATAATTCTTCTTACTGGGCTATTTCCACTTTGTATCTTGTCTGGTAGATTTAATGTATATTTTAAAGCAAATCTAATGATTCTAAACAAAGTGTGCTCTGCCTGGGTTCCTCGTGATACCATTGTTGTCAAGCTGTTTTTGGCCTCATGTTCTCTCATTGTTCCTTTGGAAGCCCTTCACAGGAATTCCTTTCTCTGACTTACCTGATGGACCATTTTAATTTAAACTAAGACTGCAAGTTTGCACAGATGGCAATGCCTCATTTGCATTACTTGTGATTCCCAGAACTGCTGGTCACCTGGAACTATTGCTGGCTTTCATTCAGCCTGCAAGGACCCAGGGTTTCCAAAGTAGAGAGGAGATCTGGAGTGATCCAGAGTTTTGAGTTACGGAGAACTGGTGATGAATAAAATCTCTGGCAGGTTAGATCTTTGCTGCCCAGACTGAAGTTTGATTTGTAACTCCACTTGAGAATTTGAGAGACTTCAGGAACGTGCTGTAGGATTGTATTACAAACAGCTCATGATATCAAGTAGCTAAAGAGAGATGATTTTTGCCTTGTGGTCCAATGGCCTTATATGACATGGGTCTGTTCCAGATGCAGAACAGGCACCTGACCTAAGAATGTCCTGAATTACATCTAGTCCTCAGATGAAAAGCACAGACCATCTTTTTGCTTGACTTGCCTTTTATTTTATATTTTTATTTCCATCTCCATCACATTTCTGTTTCTTTTTTCAGTTGCATCTTCTGGTTTTATAGCTGTGCTCTCCATGCAGTTAAGTGCAAGGAGAAAGGACTGTGGAATGTGAAGAAGACACTATGCTGAAGGCTATCAAGATCCCGTCTTTCCTGGAGATAAATGTGTAAACATCTGCAGCATAAAACAGCTCCAGATGGGAATTTTTACCAGGGTTTAGAAAATGTGTCAGAGAGGGGTATTGGAAAGGCAGACAGCTTGTGCTGGAGAATTGCTTTCCTCAGAAATATCCTGTTGTGATCTTGCAGCTAAAATCTTTCCCTCACTGGCTTCATCTTCCCCCCTTCCAGGACAATGGGTTTCAATTCAATCACGTCGAACAGGACTGACAACCACTGTGACAAGAAAACTTGCTTGGTCAGTATGTGCAGCAAGTACACTAGGAAGTTTTGGAGGTGTCTTTTAACTATAGATGAAAATCCAGGTGTGAATTCTCAGTATTGGCTCCTTTTTTTGAAAGGCAGCAGATGTCAAAACCAATCTGCACAAGCTGCAGATACTTCTGGAAAAGGCGAGGAAAAAGGAAACCATAAATCCACAAGTGATTCTTGCAATGTAAGAGTCTCAGTATCCCTAGGAAGCACATTCATTGACACTGAAAGAGTAAATAAAATCCCTGACTTCCTGAAAATTACAACTTGGATTTCCTTACAGGTCTAACAAGCCAGAAGGATTTTATATATGAGAAATAACTGGATGGTGTGAAGGGAAATCGATGCATTCCCAGGTCAAGTCAAACCAGTAGCACTGTTAGGGGGAGTAGGAAATGTTATCTCTGCTCCATTAGTGTTGGATATGGAAATGCTATTCATGGCACGTACACATGTCGTTCACAAGGACCGATTTTTACTTACACTGGAGACATTCACTTTGCATTTTGGAACACACGAGCCATCTTCACTCTATATAGGTGTCACTGTATCCCTGAAGTAGAGCCTGTTACTTCTCTGTCAATGTGATGCAGTGCCAGTTTTCCAACAGAGCAGATCAGTCTGTTTCAATGGGAATTGGTAACCAACTTCAACATTAATAGATTAAAAGGTTAGAAGAAGGGAGTTATCAATAAACCCTGCATTTTTCCAGGTGCAACATTGCAACATTTTAGTTGCTGAAGTGCAACAAGATGGACGGATTCTCATCTCAGTTTATTTAGCTGAGATCCTTTCAGCCACTGAACTTGCTTTCACACAAAGACACTACATAGTGATCCAGTAGAATCCAATTTTCAACATGCTAAGGAAGCACTCCATTAATTTCCCAGCCTCATGCATTCCCATCTGTTCTAGTTATGCAATGCCCTTAATGGGAAAAAACTTTCAGACCCTCAAAGTCATCCCACAACCTCAGCGATGTTACCTGGATCATGTTGCTGAGAAGATGCCTCGCACTGTGCCTTGAGCCCTTCAGGCAATGTGCTGAGTGCTGACTTAGGTCAAATAGAATATTTTCCCATTGTGTCTCAGGAGCTGGGCCCCAAAAACTGTCACTACCATCACATGAAGCTGAGTCAGGGAAGGTTTAGGGTAGATAGCAGGAAAAGGTTTTTCATCCAGAGGATGGCTGGGCACTGGAACAGGCTCTCCAAGGAAGTGGTCACAGCACCAAGCCTGTCTGAGCTCAGGGAGTGTTTGGACAACACTCTCAGGCACAGGATGTGATTCTTGGGGTGTCTTGTGCAGGGCCAGGAGTTGGATCCGATGATCCTGATGGGTCTGTTCCAACTCAGCATATTCTATGATTCTATGGTCACGCCACGGCTGTGCCTTCACAGCTGAGTTCTTACGGGTTTCTCAGGCTGAGTCTGTAAGATTCCACAGACAACCACCCAGCAGGAAGCCTTGGAGGTAGCAGGGACTTCCCATGCCACAAAGGCATGAGAAAGAGTCAAAATTCCTTCAGTGTCAAACCCCTCCGTTTTGCGTAAGGTGCTCTCGCAGGCCACGGGCGGAGGCAGCGCGTCCCGGCGGCGGTGCCCAGCGGGCCGAGCCGCTGTCCCGCGGGGCCGGACCGCCCCGGGGTGTGTGCGCTCCGGGAGCACGGGAGGTGGGGCCGGTGCCCGGTGCCCGCTGGGCGGCGGCGGCGGGCGCGGAGCGGCGCGGGGCGGGCGGCGGCC